>BQNB010121757.1:0-20404 GCA_026074375.1 Tanacetum coccineum
GGTTCCTATGGTTCTAGTTTCTCAACTTTGGACATTCTCTTTTCACATGTCCCGGTCTCCCACACTCATAGCAAATAACACCTTGGGGCTCTTTGTGTGTTTAGAACAGCAGCTACAGATCTGTAATCTCTTGTTTGGTGACCATCTCTCTTACAATTATTACACTTCACTATACATGGCCCTACATGGTGGTATCTGCACTTGTTGCAGAGTGGGTAAGGTCCAGCATGCCCTCTCTTCTCATTGTTCCCAGCCGCGTAAGCTCTAGCCACATTCTGCCCTCTCTTCTCATTGTTCCCAGCCGCGTAAGCTCTAACCACATTCTACCTACTAACATTTTGCCTCTTAAACGGTGGTTGTTGACCACGGTTATCCCTTGGGTTACTTTCCATCCTCATCTTATTCTCAGCACTCCTTGCAACATAACCCTGGAGCCTCTTGTCCATCAATTGGTTAGCAATGCGTATGGCATCTTGGAGTCTAGCCGGATTCGCAGCAATCACATTTCTTTGAATGTTGTCCGGTAATCCTCCAATAAACCTCTCTACTCTGTCCTCTTCGTCAGGGACCATTCTAGTACACAACAAAATCAACTCCTGAAACCTTTGAGTGTAAGCAGTCAGGTCGTTTCCTTTCACGGTCAGATTCTACAATTCAGTCTCCATCTTCTGGATTTCATTCCCCGAGCAGTACACTTCTGTCATCAACCTCATAAGTCTAGCCTAGTTCAAAGCATATGCAGCATCAACACCAATTGTTCTCTTATGAGAGTTCCACCAAGTCAAAGCACTGTCCTGTAGTGTGCATGTAGCATATTTCACTTGGTACTTCGATGGACAATTACTGATATTGAACACAATCTCTATTTTCTCAAACCAGCGGGTCAATTCGACAACGCCTTCGGTTCTTGAGAAAATATGTGGCTTACATTTCAAGAAGTCTTGGAATGTGCACTCTCGAGCAACTAGCATGAAACCTCCATTGTTCATGCCATGATTCCCATGTCTATTTCCATTTCCATTTTCTCCATTCCTTTCATTTCTATTTCCTCCGTTACCTCCATTCCCATTTCCTCCATTACCTCTATTTCCATTTCCTCCGTTACCTCCATTTCCATTTTCTCTGTTACCTCTACTCCCACCTTCTTGTTCATCCCCATTCTCATTTAGGGGTTCAAGGTTCATTGCGGCTTCACAAGCCTCCATCTCTTCAGCTACTTGGCGAGTAACCAATTCTTGAACCTTCTCATGGGTCATGGACGCTGCGGATCGGGTGTTAGGCATCTTCCTACAACATAACAATGTAACACTCGATGAGATTTCTAGATGATGCGAGATCACTAACGGTGTTAAATAAAATTTACGGTTAATTCACATAGAAAATACATGATTGAAATATATTCATGGAAACCCCATAATGCATGACCCAAAAGCATAAGTAAATCAAATCATGACATCATATCATAGATAAATACCAATTTCATATCATCGAACATTAGTGATTACATCACATTAGTTTCAAAATACAGAAAATACAAGTTTCTAACACTACGGTTATCACTAAACGCTACTGCTTAGTACTATAACACTAATGAACATATCTAAGGACGGTAGCCCATGTGCTTCCTAGCACACGCCTCAAATCTGCCAACTCTCACTCGATCATAAATCGAAACCGTCGTATCTGCCTCAGCTCTCTCTACATACATGACATGCCGCGCTGGAGTCGGTCAACTCTCTGACTCTTAACACTCGCGGTGCCTCTAATGATGAATCTGAAGAAGAATCTCGAGCTGAATCATTTAGGGAAAAATAATCTGATGAAGAATGATCGACAAAATGTCTCACAACAAGTTACTGAACAAGTAACGGTCCAACCCTCTTCCTCGCAGTCATCATGTGTACCGGCCCATTAAGATGGTAGCGGTACGGTCGACCATGAGGAATAGGATGTCCAGGTGCTAGAATCATAACTTGACGACGAGGTATGACAGGTGATCTTTAGGTAGAAGAGGTAATCCCAGTGAAAGATGTACCATGGGTAGGTGATGGTGGTGTATCTGGTCTATTACTGTCTCTGGTGTCGTCAGCCGATGATAAAAATGGTGAGATAGTTGGTAATGATGGTATATAGTCTGATGATGGATCTTCAGATGGATCAGACTCTAAATCAGATGCAGGTGAGTAATCAGGAGATGTTGGTTTATAATCTGGGGATGGTGGTATAGTAGGTGCTATGATAGGTGTCACTGTAGTGTCAGTCTAAGTAGTGGGTGGAGTAATCACTGGTGTGGTGTCAGGAATAGTGGTAGGGATAGTACCGAATAAGATGACTCGTCCAGCAGGTGTCCCTGGTACAGACGTCGTGGGGGACCTACGTCTCTTGCGAGATGGCCCCGCAGAAGTACTCGGTAAATCAGGAGAAGAATGATCTGACAATGAGTGCCCCGATGAAGTATCAGATGAAGCATCTGAATGAAATTCTGATGATGCCTCAGATGATGAATCTGAAGAAGAATCTCGAGCTGAATCATCTGGAGGAAAATAATCTGATGAAGAATGATCAACAGGATGTCCTACAGGAAGCTGCGGAATAAGAAATGGTCCAACCCTCTTCTTGGCAGTCATCATATGTATCGGCCCATTAGGATGGTAGCGGTACGGTCGACCATGAGGAATAGGCTATCCAGGAGATAGAATCATAACCCGACTACAAGGTATGATAGGTGATCTCTGGGTAGAAGCGGTAATCTTAGTGAAAGGCGTACCATGGGTAGGTGATGGTGGTATATCTGGTGTATCACTGTCTGTGGTGTCATCATCCGATGATAAAAATGGTGAGATAGCTGGTAATGGTGGTATATGGTCTGATGATGGATCCTCAGATGGATCAGACTCTAAATCAGATGTAGGTGAGTAATCAAGAGAAGTTGGTGTATAGTCTGGGGATGGTGGTATAGTAGGTGCTATGATAGGTGTCTCTATGGGTATCACTGGTGTGTCAGTCTGAGTAGCGGGTGGAGTAATCACTGGTGTGGTGTTAGGAATAGTAGTAGGGATAGTACCGAACAAGATCACTCGTCCAGCAGGTGTCCCCACGCTATCCTCTGATAAATCCGAAGAAATCGAGATAACTGAAATAGCCATAACCTGCACAAGCAAGATCATATAAATCATCATTATATCAACTCTGCATGATCAAAAATATGAATGGGTGAATGGGTAACTGGATGAATGCAAAATGAATGAATGAATGAATCATCGAGCACGTCATGATAGGATGAAATAAGAAATACTTAGAAATATTAGATATACTTAGTATTTAATACGTATATATTATTTACGTAGTACTTAGTTATGTATACGTACTATGTAAGGTCACGTAAGGCACATAATCACGTAGGATCCACATACTGGTTTATGAGTCCAGAACCTAGTTTAATATTAACTGGTTCTCTATAACCATGGCTCTTGATACCCCCACGGGGGGGGGGGGGGGGGGGGGGGGGGGGGGGGGGGGGGGGGCACCCCCGGTACCAATCTGTCTCACCCCCAGACGGGGCCTAGACGGAATAAGTGTCCGGAGCGTGACGTTATTGGAGCATTCTCAAGTACCACGCATAAAAGAACACCTCTAAGGTACGTTTTTGAAAAATAAAACACCGATGCAAAGTTTTAAAAAATAGTAATAATAAGTTTTATACATCGATTAAATTAAAAAAGATTCAAAGTTAAAAATGTGGAAAGCTTAAATAAGTTCAACAATGATATTTAAAGACAATAGATAAATCTCTGGTAAACCGGTACAGGCAAATAGACTTCACATGAGTCAAGCAACAGCATCCATGCTAAGCACCTTGAAAGAAAACCATGCTAAAAAAACGTCAACATAAAGTTTGAGTGAATTCATAGGTTTAGTTCCAAACGTTGTTATATGGACCATAAGATATCAAAAACTTAATGCCGACAGTTTATAACAGATACAACCTTCACATAAAAAGTATGTAACTTGCACTAAGCACATGACACTGACGCTAATTCCGCAAGATAGCATGTAGCCTGCTATAAAGTAATTACTGTTTGCCCTTCCCGGTGTCCGACCAAGACAAACCTAACCAGTATGAAATGACATATATCCGTTTATTCGGGTGCCCCGAGGGTAGTGAGCGCTACTTCACCCTGATCGGGATAATTAGTCGCCAATAGATCTATTATTCATTCGGCATCCCTCGACTGGTCCTCCAGCCAAGAGATTAACATTTCATGATAGTTCGGGCAGTAGTTGTCTATAAAGCTACTTAGGCAACACGTAAAACATGGAAAACTCACTAAAGTACTTGTGTCCAGTTTAAAAAAACAAGCAATGTTTTCTCAACCCAAGTTAAAGACAATTTAGTCCAAAACGAGTAAAAGAAGTGAGGCTATGAACTCACCTTTTATTCGGGTATTGGATCAAAATAATCAATCAAGTTGAAAATGAATCTCACAGGTTCTAAGCGACAACCTATCATATAGGACGTCGTTTTAAGAATGATGTACAACGAATAACGCTTAACGCAAGAACTGATCATCCGAGCACGAGTAGACACGGTGTATCCCTTTTTAAAACGTACTTTCAAAAGTTATAAGTTTTGACAAGTCTCAACGTTTTGAAACATCTTCGAAAATATTTCTTCTTTTAGTGTATTTCGTCTTTTAGTGTATTTTGTCTTTTAGTGCATTTCATCTTTTAGTGTATTTCGTCTTTTAGTGTATTTCATCTTTTAGTGCATTTCGTCTTTTAGTGTCCCGACACATCAACGTTGACTCAATAACTAAAAATGTTAACCTAAACTCGACACTTACTTTTCTACATTTTATATAAGTTTGATATAAAAGTAATATTTCGACGCTTTTTATAAAGTTTTAAAATTTTCGAGCATGAACTTTTCTAAAAATATCAGACTTTTCCATTTTTATCAACCTCGACTCGTGAAAATATCCGTTTTACAAAGTACATCTTTTATTGACTCGAAAGAATATCCGATCTATTTTCGACAACACCTCAAATATATAAACAATTCCGTTCTAAACCTAAACCTCTTCGACATTCAGTTTACGCTTCCAACAAATCCAACATCTAACTTAATCTCTTCGCCAACAATTATTAAACTTAATATACGATAAATCTTAAATAAACGATATAACCGTAATAATAGCATATAATATCAACATAGTCCCTTGAAATTTTTAAATGCAAAAGTACAACTACTTTTTATGTTCTTCCGTTTATAAATAGAAATATTAAGCTTTGAGACTTGTAGTTTTATAGAAAAGTAGATAATGATTTTTATAACGATCCGCTTTGTATACCTTGTTCGGAATGATCATATGAATACAAAAGTATAACTTATTTATGAAAAAGTAAAGATGACTTACAAAGAAACACGACGAAAGGTGGATAGAAACTAAGAACAACCCAAACGTTGTTTTATAAAATACCCGGATACAATAACAATCAACTCGAACAATATAGCTTCAAATGGTTGCTCAAGAATTAAAAATGAATGGAGTTGTGTGCGTGTGTTTGATGGTTCGAACAAAGAGAGAAGAAAAGAAAGAGAAGTAAAGTTTATGTGTGTGTATAGAATGAATATGAATGAGATGCAAATGAATGAGGTGATATATATAGGCTAGTTCCAAAATTCACAACACATACATGTGTGTGTGCTTGTAACCGATCAGACAAGGGGGGGGGGGGACAACACAAAGGGGACCAATTTGATCTCCCAATGGAATCCTTGTGTGTACATGTCCTTACCATATTTCATGCTAACTTGTCTAGGATTTCAAAATATGAAAAATGGTATCCCATGGTGATGGTGTTGGTGATATTCGGTTATGACAAGCCAAGGGGGACCAAAAAAATAATTTCCCACATTCTAGGATCACTAGTGCTAGTTGATGAATTAATTTCCAAGCATGCATGCACAACAAAGTATAGATTAAAAACGCGTAGCACGTAAATAACGAAACGAGTAACGGTAACACGAAAAATTATGAAATTTTAAATATTGCTTTAAAACATAAAAACGTGGCTATTGCCAAAATACTACAACGTTTGGTGTCCCGGTTCGCTCCCGGTGACGATTCTCAGATAATAACGAAACAACTTCCCGGTTAAACGGTAAAGCTAAACGAAACTTTTAAAAATTCAAATTTCTAAACAGAAACGGCTATTTTATTAAACGGAAATTCTCGGGTTGTCACACTAACCCAGTGGATTATAGCATTCTGAAAACCATTTACCTCCCATGATCACATACATGTATGTTATCTATTGATTATATTACATATGGTCGTTTTGTTTCAAGGCATTTTATGCTTGGAAACCTGAACTACAATTCTCAAAGAACCATGTAAATATATACAACTAATGTAATAAACCATTCCAATCATTAGAAAAATGCTTAATAAAACAAAGGATATGCATTGAAAACATGCCACACGTCTTTGAACCGTCGAATAACATCATTATGTATTCTTGTCATTCTCCAATCATATAAGTCCCAAAATTGACCATGTGCAAATCAATAGATAAGTAGATAAATATGTAATCTTGATACAAAGGCTTTAGCCAATGATTATTTGTCATGTCGCAAAAAATGCATTCATCTTAAAGCCCGATCTTGCAACTCTTATATTCAAAGAGATAATTACACAGATAAAACTATAAAAAGTAAACAGAATAAAAAAAATAAAGTACCATAAGCAGCCGCCTCCTGCTTTCGTTTTACTATTAGAAAAGTATCAATCTATGAAATTATAAGCTTAAACTTTCTTCTTATTTTACTTCCTTATGCTCCATTTGATCTTAACACCATACATTTCTTTTCTTTTACCCATCACCAAATCACTTTCACTTCACACCTATTACAAACAACAAAACAAAAACGTGAGCTTTAATTTCACTATACATATCTTTAAACTACTTTTAAATAAAACACGGTTCATTGGCATTCTTGGTCCATATCTTTATACTACTTGTAAAACATTTTGTGTAACTTATAACTATTTGATAACGTGTTTAAAAAAATTACTCGGATGTATACCTTTGTGTTAGTTTTTTTTTTTTTTTTTTGATTTATTTGTTTATGATCCTTTGACATCACAGATGCTTCTATCAACCAAAACTAAGAAACAAAAGCATCAGGTGATTTATTTTGCATATCATCAACAAAAGCAACATTCCCAGACTCCGTATGTAGCCACAGGTTGGGGGGGCAACAACACCCATTATTATTGTAGGATTTCCCATGCAAATTCATCCGTCGTTTAGTCTTCCCAATAAAACCTGCAAATAACCAAATTGTATGTAATTTATACATATTATTTCAGTAAAAAAACATATGGTGCAAAAAAAAATCAGAAGGTCTTAACTATCAGCTTTGGGTGTACCCATTGATATATAGTATTAAAGAACTACATTTACAACACGTACTAAAAATTAGCAATGTACACACTAATAGGAGGCTAATGAACTAATAAAAACTTACATTTACAACACGTAGTGTGACCACACTAAAAAACCGAGTTTTGATTGCTGAGCCTTTCTTGACAAACAGGACACATTTCCTCCTTTAATTGGACACCATTTTCATTGTCTTCTTTTATAATAATATAAGAACAACCATGTCTCATAATACGATTTTAAGTTCGACTGTGCCAAACTATGCAAATACTTAACTCTTTGAACCACATCCAAAGCAATCTAAACCCTGCATCAATAAACATACCTCCAATAATGTCTGACGTGGTACTTAGCACTCGAGGTCCTTCTTTCGCTTTGCTTCCGATGTCAATTCAGCTTCAGGTCACCTTCGAGCATTTTCTTTCCTTCTGCTGCAGGTTTTGCTGCTACTATGACACATATGGGTTC
Organism: Tanacetum coccineum; assembly: GCA_026074375.1. Classification (NCBI taxonomy): domain Eukaryota; kingdom Viridiplantae; phylum Streptophyta; class Magnoliopsida; order Asterales; family Asteraceae; genus Tanacetum; species Tanacetum coccineum. Next base: position 7,918 of record BQNB010121757.1, read on the forward strand.
TGCACACACAGGTCACCGTCACCCATGCCTCAACTTTGGTTTTGTCCCCCAAAAACAGGCATCAATGAAGATGTAAATAACCGATCACATGGACAAAACAAAATAAGATTAACCTCAGATTGCAAGTTCTTACATTTTATAACATGAAACGATAACAACACTATTGGATTAACAATTTCACTATCAAAAAGGAAAGTATGAGTATTTAAAAGGTTAAATATCTGACACATCACCCCTGGGGGGGGGGGGGGGGGGGGGGGGGGGGGGGGGGGGGGGGGGGGGGGGGGGGGGGGGGGGGGGGTTTAACACCGGTAAACTTATTCGTTGAAAAAATTTATACCGTTTGTTTGAGGCGTTCAACGAACATATGGCGTAGTTTCATCAAACCCCCTGATAAAAATGAATAAATCATAATTAAACATTCAACAATTAAATCAATATAGAATTCATAAGAATGAAAATCGCGAGTAATATAGCTCTATCTTCAATACCAAAATAGGACAAATACTTAGGTTATCCACAAAACCAAACAATTAAAAAAACGGTTAATTATTATAAATGGAAAAAAATATCAACATATAACCTTATTCAACTAACATCTTCTGTATAATCATCATTCATGAAGTATTGTTTTTGAGTATTAATATAAGATATGAAACGCCTTTTAGATTATTGATAAACAAGAATTGTTTGATCAATGATTTTTTCGTGTAGATGGTGAATGGTGATCTTTTGTGTCTCATTTCTACTTTCTCTCTTGTGTTATGGTGAGATTGTATAGGGTTGATTTGGTAGTTAATTTTCATTTGAATTGTGCGTTTTAATTTCTTATTTTGATTTGAGGTGGCCGTAATTACCTCAATTAATGATAGTTTCATATAAAATTGCGAATTATAGAGAAATTTAAAGTGTTTTAGTTTATGGGAATAGGGAATTCAAATTTAAAACTGCAGATTGTGTGTTTAATTGATCACATAAAAATACTAAGAATTTATTAAATAATGACATTTTGATTTTTAATTTACTATCACAACTTCTAGTTTGGTCCGGTGGTTGAGTCTCTTGTTTATATAGCAAATGTCCCATGTTCGAATCTTGTAAGGGACTAAATTTTTATAATTTTCAAGATTTCATTAAATTGATGCCACGTCATCTTAAATGCCAACGTGGATTACATGCTTCCTAGGTGGCATGTTAAATGCTTAGGTGGCTTTCTTGGCTGCCAATGTGGATTAAAAAATGCTTAGGTGTCTTTAAAAGGTGATGACGTGGATTAAATTGTGGGTGAGGTGGCATTCTTTGATGATTATGCTGCATGAGGTGGCATTATTGTATCATGTTATATTTAATGTAAGATATGTATATATATATATATATATATATAATAGATATATATATAAATAATATAAATATATATATATAATATATTATATATCTATATATATATATATATATAAATATATATCAAAGAAACATACTCCCTCATCTCTCTCCACAACAAAACAACATCCCAATCAATCACCATACTCTCCAAACCTCCACACAACCCCAACATTGACCAAGTTGGAAACTCATAGGGGGAATTTCCCATGTAGCATCTACAACCAAAATAATTCCTTTGCGTTGAGTGAGAGTATCAATTGGATTTGAATATCTTCTCAACATCGACCAATCTACCAAGCTCAGTTCAAAAGAAACAATCCTTCCACAACCAACCGTCCGCTCCACACTCTCCATCAAACCACCATCTAATTTCATAACATGCCTACAAAACTCGTCAAACTCTTTTGTGTCGCAAGCAAGTCAAAAATCCTTCTATGGCTATTTTTTTTATGATGTATGAATATGCTTCTAAAGCATACTTGTCTTCTTATTTCTTTTTTTATGATGTATGAATTTTTTTTTTGTTTACACACATTGCCTCAAATGAATGATTTAATCCCTTGTTGAGTTTGCTTGCAATTGTCATATTTTCTCACTTGCTACAGTTAAGAAATATTTGTATTTGTTCCCTTTTTTTTTTAACTCGTTTTTTGTAGCCAAGAAAACCATAGCTCGATTCCTTGTGCCCTCGAACGATGGGAGCACACATCAAGGGGAAGCAATTGTTTCGTCGATTTTACTAGCAATTCTCCGACGATAGCCATTTATTGATTTCTACAAAAAAGGGGAGAAATGGATATAAAACTCACTAAATACTTGTTTAAAAATAATTTGACATTTAATGAGTTTAAGTTTTGTAATCATCAAAAAGGGGGAGATTGTTGATAGAAATAATGCCTAAAAACATTATTAATATTTTTCACATCCTTACATTTTGATAATCATAAAATATAAAAACATTCAATAAAAAATTAAAACATACACAAGTAATTAGTGGTTAATATTCATTTTAAACTTATATCACTCCAATGTATAAATAAACAAATGTTTGATGCATTTTATGATCAAAGGAAATTTTTATAAAATGTTGTAAACTTTTTATAAACATCACAAAATATTTTTTACATTTAAAAGAAATATTTTATTCAAAATAAACATTTTGAATTTCAATTTAGACCTAAACGCTAGAAATGGCCAGTAAAACCAAGAAATCACCTTAATAGGACAAAAATGGAGCGTCTGAATAAGGGGCGGCCCCCTTAATTACATGGGCGACCCCCTTAATTTTAAGGGGGCCGGCACCCTATTTAAGGGGGCCGGCCATAGACTCCGCTCCTCCTTCTTATCCTAAAAATACTGGACTATTCTTCAACATTTTTCTCACCTTTTGCACTCATTCATTCTGCTAAAACAATACCCACATATCCCTCTCTAAAACCCTAATCTTTGATCATTTAATCATTTAACTTTGTTTCCAAGTGATCCAAGCTCAATTCCTTAAGTTCAAAAGAAGAATACTTCCATCATCTAATGAAGAAGTATTACACACCAAAATCCATATTGCATCCATATCATACCTTGTAAATCTTATAAAGTTGTGTAGTTGTTAGAATTTGGTGATTGTTGTAAGTATAAGTTGGATCTTGGTGATCCTTTTCTAGTAGAGTTAGATAGATGTGATTTAAGTAGTATGTGAGAATAAGTTGTGAAGGTGTGAAAGTATGTGAAGATTGAAGAAGTTATGTAGTCGTGATCAAGGTGTGAAGATAAGTTGTGTAGTGAAGTTGTGAAGTAGTTGTAAAGTTGTGAAGTCGTGAACTAGTCGTGAAGTTGTGTTGTGATAGATTGGTTCTAGCTAAGATTAGAACTTGACATCTAGCTTAGTGTCGGAAATTGATATAAGCAACGTTGTGTACCGTTTTCCTATCTTCTCCGCCATAAGGGAGCTTGTTGACATAAGTAAGAAACTCCTCGAGTATTGTGCTCGGGGAGTGATAGGCCGAAGAAGAGCTTCGTAACAGATACCACTATAAATCCTTGTGTTGCGTTTGATCTTTTCCAACTCTTATCTTAATTTACATCTACATAATTTACATGATCATAATGTTGCAAGTATTGAATTCACAAAAAGTCGAATCTAAGTTTTTATAAACAAATTTTAAATATTAAATTTAAAAGCGGTACACTATTCAACCCCCTCTTTTAGTTTTTTACAATTGGTATCAGAGCCACGTTAAACAAGATTTTTAAAATAAATTGAATTTTAAAACTTGAATCGATCTATGAAATCGGAAAAATATTTAGAAGGGCAATCTATGCAAAGACTACCACTTTTTGAAAGTGATGGATTTATTTATTGGAAAAATAGATTCGAAACTTATGTGAAGTCAAAAGATCTAGATCTTTGGCATGTTATTACCGATGGTGATTTTCCTCCTATTCAATTTAATCCCGAAACTAAAAAGGATGAAATTGTATCTTTTCATAAACAAGATGATGATCTTAAAAAGAAACATGCAAAAAATAATGAAGCTAAAATGGTAATTTATAATGCTTTGGCCGACTAAAGAATAACGAAAGAATCTTATGTGTCCAAAAACCGCAAAAAAATTAGGATACTTTACTAAATCAACTCATCCAGGTAGTTGATAAATCAAGTCAAAGCTAACAAATGAGATCTTCTTGTTCAACAAATGAACAATTTATGATTCCGAAAGAGAATCAATAGATAAAGCCTTTTGCTAAATTTAGACACTATTATTACTTAGTTCTAAAAAGCACATGATGAAAAAGTTTTTTCTAGCAAGAATCGTGTTAGGAAATTTCTTAGGGCACTACATCCATTTTGGAAACTTGACGAAAGTCAAGTTTCCAATTAGGGCACTACATCCATTTCTTGCCTTTAACGAAAATTACGGCGATTGAAGAATCAAAGAATCTAACAACCTTATCTTTTGACGAACTAATTGGAAACTTGAAAGTTTATGAAAAAGTAATTAAGAAAGATGTAGAAACGGTTAAAGGCAAGAAAGAACAAAGTAGATCACTTGCATTAAAACTGAAAAAGGAAGTAAGTGATGAAGATAGCTCAAGTTCCGATAGTGAAGACGAAGAGTATGCTATGGCCGTAAAGGAATTCAAGAAATTCTTCAAGAGACGAGGAAGATTTGCAAGACAACCACGAGGCGATAGAAAAACATTCCAAAGAAGTAGAAATGATGGTTAATATGCAAAAAGCGAAGAAAATGATTTAGTGTGGTGTCCCAAATCATGTTCAATGAGAAGTTCAAAAAGCCGCCAAAGAACACCGATCAAAGAGCATTCATTGGAGGAGTATGGAGCGACAAGGAGAAGATGAGGTGGAAAAGACTAAAGATGAAGCTTTGCTTTATAGCTCAAGCGCCCGATGAAATATGCTTAGGAGTAAACTTGGAACCCGATGAGTGGATTAAAGATAGTGGATGTTCAAAACACATGATCGGTAATCAAAAGTTGTTTTCTTTATACAAAGCATACAACGAAGGTAACGTAATTTTCGAAAGCAACTTACGCGGTAAAATCATAGGCAAATGTACGATTTCTCAAAGACACCTTAATAACTAAAAATGTTTGAGCACGTAGATAACTTAACTTATAACTTGTCTTATATAGGTCAAATATGTGATAATAAGTGCAAAGTAATAGTTTACCGAACCCGGATAGCGAAATAGACAAAAACAAAAAAAGTATAAGGGTAAAGGAATTAGGAAACGAGGATTATATGTAAAAAAACTAAGGAAATAAAACCGTAAGACAAAATATGCCTGTGCAACATAGACGAAAAATTCCACACTATGGCATAGAAGAGATAGGTCAAAGCTAATATCAACTAATTCAATCATTAGCGTCTAAAAATTATTAGAAATCTACCTAAACTTAAATACGACTAACATTTTTGTGATGCTTGCAAAGTTAGAAAGCAAGCTCACGTAATTCACAAGGCCAAAAATATAGTCTCAACAACTAGATGCTTAGAACTACTTCACATGGATTTGTTTGGCCCCTCCGCCATACCCACAAGGTTTCTTTTTTTTTGCTAAGAGGAAATCGTTATACCTTAGTAATTGTATATGACTATTCTTCCCTCGATACACTTGAACCTAGATTCGTTAGCACATAAAACCGAAGCCATTGAAGAATTTGAAATATTTAGCAAAATGATCCAAAACAAATTAGGATGTTCTATTGTATCAATTAAAACGGATCATGGTCGGGAATTTGATAATGAAGTACAATTTGGAAAATATTGTGATTTAAATGGGATATCTCACATTTTTTCCGCTCCTCGTACTCCATAATCAAATGGGGTAGTAGAACGAAAGAATCACACCTTACAAGAAATGAGTAGACCCATGTTAAATGAACAATCCATTCCTCAAAAATAATTGTGCAATGCGATCGACACATCAACTTATATAATTAATAGAGTTTCTATTAACGTATTTTGTGGGAATAAACTCCATACGAGTTGTTAAGAGACTAGGAAAACAAAAGCCTAACTATTTTATAGAGTATCAAATAAAATGTTTTATCCTTAATTCAAAATGATATACTAACCAAGTTCGAACCCAAAGTCGTATGAAGTGTTTTTCCTAGGATATCGCAAAATATTAAAGCTTAACATAATACTTAACAAACATACAATGAAAGTAAAAGAATCATTAAATGAAACTTTCGAGAGACTCCTCAATCCCCTAAAACATCACCATTTGGAAGAAAGATGAATTAAGTCGAAGAAGAAGCAATTGATTAGTAAAACAAAACCCAAAAGGCAATGTATCTTAAAGACAATTCATTATAAACAAATCAAATAATAGAACATTAAAGAATCCTAAAAGCATCCCCTAGAAAATGTTTATTGGTAATCTAAATCAAAGAACACTTAGGTCGTCAAGCACAAGAGAAAAGCAATTTATTTTGCTTTATATTCAACAATAGAACCATAAAAATATAATGATTGCCTAAAAGAATAAAATTGGGTATGGCCAAGCAATGAGGAACAAAATCCAATTTAAACAAATGATGTTTGGGAACTAGTCCCAAATCCATGGATAGAACCATTATAGAGAACAAAAAGGGTATAATAGAAATAAACTCGATTGAAAATGGGGTCGTATACAAGAAACAAAGCTAGGTTGGTGCGCCCAAGTTTTCTTAATCAACAAGAAAATTGATTATGAAGAAACATATCACACCCGTAGCTAGACAAGAGTCCATAAGAATACTTTTTAGCTTATTGCTTGTGCCCTAGATTTTAAGTTATACACCAAATGGATAAGAAGAGTGAATTCCTTAATAGGGTTATCATGAGGAGGTTTACGTGGCACAACCTCCAGGATTCATTGACTTCGCAAAACCTAATTATGTCTATAAACTTAAGAAAGCTCTTTATGGTCTAAAACAAGCTCCAAAAGCTTGGTACGATCGACTAAAAGCCTTTCTTATTAAACATAATTATTCTATGGGAATGGTAGATAACACCCTCTCACTAAAAAGAAAGACTCCAACAACACTATCGTCCAAATATATGTTGAAGACATTATATTCAGATCAACGTTGTCAAGCAAATGTGTGATGACTTTCCAAGATCATGCATGATGAGTTTGAATTAGTAAATGATGGGGGAACTAAACTTTTTCTTAGGATTACAAATAAAATAATTAAATGATGGGAATATTTTTCAATCAATCAAAATATATTAAGGAAATGCTTAAGAAATTTAGACTAGAAGACTCTAAGCCAATGAAAACCCCCATGTTTTACGAAACCAAACTCCACATGGGACGAAGAAGTTGAGTTCGTTAGATAATACCATAAATATAGATGCCATGATAGGATAGTTTTATTATACATAACAGGCAAGTAAGACCCCGATATCATGTTTAGTGTTTGCCTTGTGCACGCTTTCAAGAGGAGCCCAAAAACTCTCACCTGGAGCTGTTAAGCAGTATCTTCCGCTACAATAAAGCACTAAGCATTTGGGCTTTATGTATCCAAGGGATCCGGCGATAGAAATATATTTTAATAGTGGCGGATTCGGATCATGCGGGAATTACGTTGAAATCGCAAGAGCACTAGTGGTGGTTTGCGACGTGCATAGGGAGTTGTTTTAACATCTTTGGTTTTTAAGAAGCAAACCGCTCTTTCTATCTCCACAACCGAAGCATAATATGTTAGTGCCGGGAAGGCATGTCAACAAAGCACTATGGGATGAAAACAACTCTCATATGACTATAGCATTAGGTTAGACAATATTCCAAATAATGTTTGACAAAGCCGACAGGTGATGGCAAAGAGAACGTATAAGTAAGTAATCTCGTTTAACACTCACAAACATAACACATAGCCCGAGACCGCAAGCCAGTGATTCCGCTGAATAATGTTTCACGCGGGAAAATGGTAGAGTATCGTATCGGGGGAGGATTGAGGAAAATTCTCATACGGGAGTTGAAAAAGTAGACAGCAACTATCGCCTGATGATATCTCTAACTAAGTAGGTACACTGAAAATACGTGCACTATTTTAACTACTTACGCTTTAGAGCTAAGGAATGATGGAACACAAATTTGATTTAAGTATTCAGCACTAAAAATTAAAAAAGGAACTAATTAGTCAAAAATCGACGAATATACAATAATACTACACTACTGGTCGCCGGACCTGCCTGTTCACACAGTCCATGAAGGGGCGGCCATAAAACAGTGCCTGCTACAATCAAGGTCCGCTACGAGCACCGACATTTAATTTTAAGGTGGCCGAGGCGCAACTTCTCTCTAAGGGGGCCACCACTGAACATATTTTTTCTTCCCATAGAGTCAGGCTTCTGTCTTGTCACAAAAAACACAAAAAAAAAATGGAAAACCTATATGAAACCTTTTACAAATTTCCTCATCTAAATGGCATATCTCATTAACACCATAGTCCCTCTCATTTATTTTCTAAGAAAGTCTTTCCTCACAACTAGGATCACATGAAAATTAATTTTCACATATTGTTGAGATATGCTAAAAACATTTCTTTTTCATATGCATAATGCTTTCTTACTTGTTGTCAAAAATATATAATCTAATATATATTTCTTGACAATCTTGGTTGAGCAAAATTAAATCAAGGAGCATTTGGATTATTTCTTAGGTCTTACATGTCTTGGTGTTGAAATAATCACTACCTCACATTGTTGCATATTAGGCACACGACTATTTTTTTGACAAAAGTTTGGTTTATCTTGTTAATCCTCTTTCTAAGTAAACTTTTTTGTGCATTATATCTTGTTTAGCCTTCCTCTCTTATCTTTATATGTCTACATGCCAAAACTACGCATTATATCTTATTGAATGCTTAATTGTTATGTGCTAAAATATCTTAATTGCCATAAAATGATAGACTTGTTGCAAATCAACCACCAAAACTGAAACCCTCACAAAATTTTTAAGAAAAATCATTTTTTTAAAATATGGGAAAAAAATGGCTAGTAGGCGCCCTTAAATCTAAAGGGCGGGCCCCTTAATTTTAAGGGGACCGACCCCTATTTAAGGGGACCGGCCTAGGCATGCACGGGAAAACAGTATCTTTTCTTCTCTTTTTAACCAAACACCCCCTAGTCTTAGCCACTGTTTCCCTAAACTCACAAACATTTATTGGAATTGATCCTTTGAATGCTCATACTTCCTTATTTGAACCTTTCCCTCACTATAAATACATCCTCATTCACCTTCATCACCATCATCCTCACCAATGACATCTCCTAACAAACACACATCCAAACCATCAAGGGTAGCCAAAATGAGTGTGAAACCCATTTGGAGAAAGAAAACAAACATTTGCAAACATCAAATTACTCAATTCCACTCACTAATACCAAAACACTGCACTCCTCATTATAACCATACTCCAAGCAAACAAACACCCCAATCAAACATTACCAAATCCTCACATCAAGGACACTTCCACATCACCTCTAGATGTTTCACATCCTCTACTTCCCATTTCACCCATTAATCCACATGAAACTCACACTCAATTTCCACCTCAAAGTGACAATCACACTCAACACAACCAAACTCAACACACATCATCTCTATCTCCAAGTAGAGAAAGCCTAGTTGATGACATCAATCAACTACAAGACCTATCAAACCTCTTAGCAATGCATCTCTCTCAACAACAAAACAACATCCCATCATCACCATACTCTCCAAACCTACCACACACCCTCAACATTGACCAAGTTGAAACTCATAGTGGGTATTGCCCATGTTGCATCTACAACCAAAAACAATTCCTTGCGTTGAGTGAGAGTATCAATTGGATTGAATATCTTCTCACACGACCATATCTACCACCTCAAGTTCAAAGAGACTATCCTTCCACAACCACCTCCGCTCCACACTCTCCATCAATAACCATCTAATCTCATAACATGCCTACAAATAATCGTCAAACCCTTTTGTGTCGCAAGCAAGTCAAAAATCCTTCTATGGCTATTTAATTTTTTTTATGATGTATGAATATGCTTCTAAAGCATACTTGTCTTCTTATTTCTTTTTTTTATGATGTATGAATTGTTTTTTGTTTACACACATTGCCTCAAATGAATGACTAATCCCTTGTTTGATGTTTGCTTGCAATTGCCATATTTTCTCTATTTGCTACATGTTAGAAATATTTGTATTGTTCTAACTCATTTTTGTAGCCAAGAAACCATAGCTCGATTCCTTGGTGCCCTCGAACAAGGGGGAGCACACATCAAGGGGGAGCATTTGTTCCGTTGATTTTACTAGCAATTCTCGACGATGCCTTTTTGATTCTACAAAAAGGGGGAGAAATGGATATAAAACTCACTAAATACTTGTTTAAAAATAATTTTACATTTAATGAGTTTATAAGTTTTGTAATCATCATAAAAGGGGGTAGATTGTTGATAAGAAATAATGCCTAAACTAATTGATTAATAATTTTCCACATCCTTACATTTTAATAATCACAAAATATAAAAACATTCAATGAAAAATTAAAACATAAACAAGTAATTAGTGTTTTAATAATCATTTCAAACATATATCACTCCCAAAGTATGAATAAACAAATTGTTTTGATGCATTTTTAAGATCAAAGGAAATTTTATAAAATGTTGTAAACTATTGATAAACATCACAAAACATTTTTTTACATTTAAAAAAAAGTTTTATTCAAAATAAACATTTGAATTTCAAATTTTCGGACCTAAAACGCTAGAAATGGTCCTAGTAAACAACCCTTCCCTGAATAGGACAAAAATGGAGCGTCTGAATAAGGGGCGGCCCCCTTAATTTTAAGGGGGCCGGCACCCTATTTAAGGGGGCTGGCCATAGATTCCGCTCCTCCTTCTTGTCCTATAAATACTAGACTATTCCTCAACATTATTGTCTCACCATTTTGCACTCATTCTTTTCTGCTTACAACAGCCCACATATCCTCTCTAAAAATCCTTTGATTATATAATTATTTAGCTTGTTTCCAGTGCTTCAAGCTACATCTCAAGTGCAAGAGAAGAATACTTCCATCATCTAGTGAAGAAGTATTACACCCCAAAATCCATATTGCAATCTTGTTGCATCCATATCATACCTTGTAAATCTTGTAAAGTTGTGTAGTTGTTAGGATTTGGTGATTGTTGTAAGTATAGTTGGATCTTGGTGATCCTTTTTAGTAGTGTTAGATAGTTGTGGATATAAGTAGTGTGGTGAGAAGAAGTTGTGAAGTGTGAATTTGTGAAGATTGAAGAAGTAGTGAGTCGTGATCAAGGTGGAAGATAATTGTAGTAAGTGAAGTTGTGAAGTAGTTGTGAAGTTGTGAAGTCGTGAACTAGTCGTGAAGTTGTGTTGTGATAGATTGGTTCTAGCTAAGATTAGAACTTGACATCTAGCTTAGTGTCGAAAATTGATATAAGCAACGTTGTGTACGGTTTTCTCCGCCATAAGGGAGCTTGTTGACATAGTGAAGAAAACTCTCGAGTTTGGTGCTCGGGGAGTGGAGTAGGCCGAAGAAGAGCTTCGTAACCGAACCACTATAAATCCTTGTGTTGCGGTTTGATCTTTCCAACTCTTATCTTTTATTTACTTCTACATATTTACATTGTTCATATTGTGCAAGTATTGAATTCACAAAAAGTCGAATCTAAGTTTTTATAAATAAATTTTAAATATTAAATTAAAAAGCGGTAAACTATTCAACCCCCTTCTAGTTTTTCACAATCATCTCTCCATTACATATAAACGATTGGAACTTACAATCATTTACCTATATTTACTTGCTTTTACCCAAATCCCGTTTGACCCAAAAGCTTACATAGTAGGATATAAGTAGTTTAAAAAAACTAACCTGTGATGCAACGCGTTCGAACTAAGAACAACATTCCTATTTTTTTTTTTTTGCAAAAAAATAATTTATAGTATATTGAAAATAAAAGAATGGTTAAAATTTCATTTTCTAAAATCAAGTTATAAATTTTGTTTTCCAATTTCTTTTAGCTTTGAGTTAAGGTTTATCTATGTTATTAACATTTAAGCTCACAAGGCTTAAGTGTAAAGCTTAGATGTATTTCAACTATAAAGATGTTGGAAACACGAAAAGTATCGGTCACTTCCAAAGTTGTAACAAGTCTTAGCTCGTAGTTAGTATAAGGATTAGATTAGTAATCTAGTCCGGCCCAAGGCCCATGGGTGGCCCAACTCCAGCCCATGGCCGGCCATAGTAGCTATATATACACCCTCTCCTAGTCTTGGAGAGGGTTGGTTGTTCCATTTTGTTTCACACACATTCATTTATACATCATCCATTTTCCATCATCTTTTTCTCTAACAATCCAACCTACATCTCACTTATTGTTCTTGGTTGATCTTTAGATTACTAGTATTCTACAATTGGTATCAAGAGTCATGGCGTGGTGTGTTTAGATTTTTGTGTTTGATTTGTATTCAAAACCTTTACAAAGAGCAAATTAGTGATTAAAATTTTTTGGCTTAAAAACCTTAAAGTTTTCATTTTTTTTGTTCCTATAGGGTTGGTAACACTAGTTGTACAAGAT
>BQNB010121758.1:1919-17664 GCA_026074375.1 Tanacetum coccineum
CTAAGCTAACCAGAGGGCAATTAAGCTAATAAGAACAAAAGATAAGCTAAAACAGACAATGCTCTAAACCTAATAAGCAAAAGCTAACAAACATAAGCTAATAAAAACAGATAGAAAAACCAAAAAAATCAAAATAAGCTATAAGCCAAAAGTGGCACCAACTGCATATAAACAGCCAAGGGTTAACCTTTTGGGCTTATTTGAAAGCAACAAAAAGGCAAGATGGGGCTTAGATGGCTATACCAATGAAAAGCTCAGCTTCTGGGCTTTTTAAAACTGCAAATAAAACAACTTTTGAAAAAAAAATAAGCTACTAAAAGGGCTTGCAAAACGGGGCTGTTTGCACAGGGCAAACTTTATGGTTTTTCTTTAAAGAAAAATGGGGCTTTTGTAGCCTCAAAATAAACTACAAAATAAGCTTTAAAAAAAGAGTTGAAACAGATGGAAAACAACTACCAATGAGCTTATGCTCAAAATTCTAAGAGCTGAAAACCATTTTAAGTATCTGATAAATGGGATTGAAAAAGGGACTTTGGAAAACAAAAAAATGACTTGACAAGGGTGACAGTTTTGAACAAAAACAAAAGGAGATTTTAGGAAAACTTTACTACTCTATTTGGACACTAAAATGGACACAAAATAAGACTCAAAGGTTGTTTTAAAAAGACTTAAGCTAATAAGCTCTTGTGAAACTATTGTCACCACAGTTTCAAAGAGCCTTTTAGAAAAACCTCAAAAACAACTTTTAAAACTTATAAACCTTGAAAATCAGATTGTTAACAACTTAAAAATGCTTGTTTAAAGTTACCAAGTGACCAAATGGTTTAAAAACACAAAATGACCCATTTGACTTGTTATGCCAAACACCCCTTAAACTTTTAAATAGTCTTTTTTAGGTTAATTTAAAAAGATTTAAGCTATGGTTTTGGAAAAATAGATGAACATATAAGCATATAAAGCATTAATAAGCAATTATCAACAGAAAATAAGCACTTAAATAAGCTAAATAAGCAAGTAGTATATTGGATATCATAACACAAGCAAGAATGATTGGGTTGGCAAATTATCTAGAGAGAGAAAGTGAGGTTTCTAGTGAGAGAAAACCAAATGAGAGCTTTGTAATAAAATGAACAACCAACCCCTTCCCATGGCTAGGAAGGGGTTTATATACATGAGTGTTTATGCCCCAATGGGCTTGAGTATGGGCTTACAAGTGGGCTAAAGGCCCGGCCTAATACTATTAGTCATACGCTTACAATTAGACAACGAGCTATGCTATTCTAGATTATACACGGGATGACCGAGTCTTTTTCATAATCCTAACAATCTCCCCCTAAGGGAGGTCACCCCAGAAAATGCATTATGAATTCTAGCATTCTACTTCATTGACCTTCTGTCTGTAGCTCGAAGTCTTTGATTCTTCAATCTTTGATGTCCTTGTACATTATGTAGTGAACTTTGAGATTTGTCCCTTAGGCTTGTGCGATCTTTGAGCTTTTCTTTGAGATCATCATCCATCTTAAATCTCTTGATCATCCTTGTTGGGTAGCATTACCTTCATGTGACGTTGTGACTTTCGGACCGGCATGCTCACACTTTTCTTGATCATGACATTACTTATCAGAGTAGCGGAAGCTGTGTTATAGGTCTTTTGGTTGTCATGGTGTCTTTGATTGAACACATTAAGTGTGAGCATGGGGCTGTGAATTGACTCCACTATTGGAACGAGGTATCTCCATTTCACAATAACTTGAACTTATGTAATAAAACAGTTAGCAATAAAGTGTGTGGACGAATTTGGCTTTGTCATTCGCCCGAGTCTGGTTGGATTAACCTCTGGATCCGTGAGGACCGACCTGTGATCAGGTAGATTCATCTTAAGAAGAATCTCCTTGACAGGATTTCCAGTATAAGTATCAGATCATCTGATGTGTAACCATCAAAATCTCCATACTTGCCTGTTCTCTGTATCGGAACGTCTCAAAGCAGACAGCACGATAAGAGTGAATCGGTTAGTTACTATCTTACCGATTAAAGAGAAAACTTGATTTGAAAATCAATCGACGTGTCGTTTGAGAAAGTATTTTGTGACACATCGAGAGTGTTTGATAACATAAAATCAAATTTCATTAGAAACTCATTTGTTTTGAAAGAAGTTCACAATCGATGTGCTAGAAAATCAGTTGTTGAGCACATCGAGAGGTTTTCCAAAATGATTCGTCAATTCACAACCTGGAACAAGTTTGATTCATAAAGAATCGCACCATCGTTGCTTTCCATTTGTCACAAGTTTAATCCATAGTGGATCTCACATGTCACCTACCAAGAGCTTGTTTGATGTTGGCTCTAGAAGGATTTCCATCTTCATTGTGAGTACTTTCGTATCACTCGGATGTTCTGGCAATACCACGAGGATAATGCGAAGGACTCTTAAAATCTTTACTTGTTGTCACAGTGTGTGAGAAACAAGCTCAATATGGATAAGTGTCCTAACGAGACTTTTGGATGATCTCAAGGCTCTAGACTCAATAGTGCATTTTTGGTTTTAGTGGTCGGAGGCTGGAGCGGACTGCCACCTTTTCAATATCGACTAACTCGGAGTGAGAAAGACGATAGAATTGTATTGATCTCCGTGAGAAATGAAACAAGAATCCTTTGAGGGATCTTGAGTAGCTAAGGAGGGTTGTGCAGCGTATCACTGGGTCCATGATACTTGTCTTCAATGTCAGCAATCAACCATGTGATTCTGACAGCATATGTATTGACCCGGTTTCTGCCTAATGTTTAAGGAGGGCTGCTTTCTTTTCACCCTTTATCTTAACATTTCTTTTTCATTCTTCAACCCCTTCAGTGCTTACCGAGACTTCATTACTAGTACCTTGTTGGGTTTATTCCAGTACTAGCTCCATCTCAGTCCGCACTATTCCCTTATTCTCACATTACTCCTTTTATAATCATACCTAAGGACTTCTACACTAACTAGTAGATTGTCCCTGGGTAGATCCCTCCAGCTCTGGTGGGATCGTGGGATCGAGTACCTAACCTTACCATCCTTATAACTCCGATAAAGTAATTACATGGTCGGTCTTAGGTGATTCCACAATTGCCATCATAACCATTCGCTCCCCCTCAATATGTGCATCGATATTCGAAAGAGTTTAGCACATATGGGAGAGCCTACACTTTAAGAAATTACAATTTTTATCAGATTTTCATAAGTAAATCACATTTTCTCCCCCGAGCAAAAATTTCAAATCCGTTGAGATTTTGGGTCTCAATTGATTTAAGTTAGGAAAATTTGGGAGAAAGTGTGTCAGGTTTATACAAGCCGATTATGGAACATATACAAGCCTAAGAGACAGTTTAATCACTACGTTAGAATGTACATATGACAACAACATATAAGAAAAACTACCCCTCATTCGGTTCTCTTCAGCAGTCGGTAGTCTCCTTCTCTTATCCTGCCACCAACAAAGCTTTCTAGATTCTGGAAGATACGTCTTGTCTTAAGTCGTTTATGTATGGCAAACATAAACTCCTTGCTTCTGTCGACGTCTTTCTTCGTCCAAAACCGTGTATCCAAACCCGGATTCCTCCTGTTGACCCTGAATTCCTTGACTCTGTAATCCAACGCTTCATCAATCTGGTGTAGAGTACCATCACTGAACTTGTGGATTTCATTGAACCTCATGATCATCTGAACCCCATATTTGTCCCTAAACGTGACGGCCCTTGGAGAGTCAATTACTGTGAAGTCATGCTTGTACTCAAATCCCTTGGCATCCCATCGAGGTTTGGTGAGGTTTAACTGCGTCTGGTAGCTCTCAATCCCCAGCTGGAAGTCTTCTACGCGTTGTCTGATAACCAAGTTTCTGGTCCATAAGTTGACAGCAGTAGTGAGAATCTTTTTGTCTTCGGGTGAGAGATGGTTCAAGTGACCTTGAAGATTCAACAAGTACAGATCTTCAAAGTCACTAGGGTACAGATATTTGAAGTCCCTTTCCGCGATGACATATTCTTTGAGATCAGCTCGACGAAGGACAATCTTCTTCATGTAATTGTACCCATACATTGGGAAGACTTCAATTCTGACGACACTTAAGATACGCATATGGGTCCGTACAGCCCTGCGATCACCTTCAGATGTGTGTCGATCAATGTAGAACCGTTGTCTTTGAAACCACCAGTGAGATATACCATACATCGCAGCGACGTCATACTTGCATTCTTCTTCAATCCACATCTGATCCGGTACCATTTGCTCTAAGCCGACATCAGGATAATAGGCAGCCTTCATCTTCGAGATTGACAAGGCAGGCCTGCCCATCTTGCGACCATACCGTAGATATTCTCATAGATACTCCAGGTCTTTGTTGAAGAGGAAGTCCGGTTGAATGGTTACATGGCCTGGTTCACCTCCCAGTGGAAGTGGCTTTTGCTGGTCTTACCTGAGAATTGCATCATCCACTTGATTCGGTTTGAGAATCTAGTTTGTGGCACTCTTCCATTTGGAATTGGAGATGAATCACGTCATGATGAAACACTTTGACGATTTCGAATGCAGGACCTTCCAAATCTTTGGGAGTGAGTTCAGAGATTCCTCGTTGTTTACAATACCAGTCCATAAATGTCGCCATATCCCCGGTTTGAGCAAGTAGAGAGTTCTCTTGTCAGGAGGCGCCATTCGATTATGTGTCCGATCTTCAGAGCAGAGGCCCAGTTATTTGTTGGCATAGACAGATCAGATGAGGGAATAGTCCAAGCAGGTTCTGGAGTGGCCGGTCTGTCTTCAGTGAGAGGTTTCCACCAGCTCTGCCTCAAGTTGACCGTTGGAACATGATCACGTCCGACCTCATCATCACTAGAGACTGCTTGTGCATCTGTGGTGGTTTCATCATCCATATAGAGATCATCAGAAATCAGTGTGATTGAAGACTTAATTCGGGTGTCTGTCGTTGTCCACGCAGAGTATTCAGCTGAAGCAGCTGTCTTTGAGGAACTTGGGGCTGCAGTGCCTGTTGACTGATCTCCCTGATGAGTGGATGAGGATGGAGGTGGGGGAGGAGGAGCTTGGGCAGAATCGGAGGCTCCGGTTGTGCCAGAAGCCCCTGATGCGCCTTCGTGGTGGTGGAGGGGAGGGGTGGTGGTAAGGTGGTGACCCATGAGGGAGGCTTTGAGAATCCTGCTTACTTTTTTCGTAGTTTCGCCTCCTCGGCCTTTCATCATCAAAAAGTCATCACTTCTTCACGATGGATTGGAGCCCTGCAGTGCTTCATAGCTACACGGTGTTCAGCTTGACCCTTGGTCATTAGTTCTCCTCCAACATGCGTATGGAGCAGAATTTCCTTCATGTCAGAATAGGGAGAGATCCTTGAAGCGAGCACGAAGAGGAGCTCTCATTGCATGCTTTACTGATGATGTAACCACCTCCTTGACTGTTTCATTAATCTTTCGGTCAATCTCTTGTGATTCAATAAACTCCACCGTCTGCTCTCTGATCATTTTGGGCCAGTCCATAGTTTCCACCTTATGGATTCGGTTCCCTTGCTTGTCTAGCCTTGTCTCTAGGGCTTGATTTTCCTCCGCCAAGTTTGCTATGTGTTGTTCGAGTTCGCCCATGCGCTTAATGAGAATGGAATCTGATGAACCTTGTTGAGGTTGAGGTGGTAGTGGAAGAGTTGTTGTTGTTATTGTTGTTGGTGCTGCAGTTGTGGTTGTGGTGGTTGGTAGAGGCCAATGAACATTGGGTGAATCAGGTCTAGACACGAGATCGATCACCGGGGATGTCATAGGAGGGATGACAGAGGTGTCTTGCTGAATAGTGACGGACACCATTGATTCAAGCTCGTGTTGCTGTGATTTCTCATTATCAGCCTCAGACGGTTTGTCATTCAGGAATTGATCACCAAAGCTGAAGTCTTTGGCGAGATGTTGTAGAGAAGATAACGTCCCTGTAGAGCTGACAGGTTCCTCTGGTATCACCTGTTCATCAACTGTTAGCTTTAGATTCTCCTGTACATCAGGGTATGCAGTGGCCGTAAACCCTTCATCCATATGCTCAGGTTGTGTTTTGATGAGGATAAGTGATCTCAACATCCGAGTGTTCAAGGTTTGGTCCAGCGAGAACACAAGGAGTTGGTAACGGTAGGGATTCAGCAGTGTTAATGACATCAGGGTTTGGTCCAGCCTGGCCTTCATCTAGTGTACCAGGGTCTGGTCCAGCCTGGCCTTCGTCTTGAGCCCCACTTCTAATCACTGAAGGCATTTCTTCATCAGACTCCGTGTCATGCCGATAATCCACGTTTCAACATATAGAGCGGAAGACTGTTTGCCCGCTGATTTATATGGTACGGGAGTATGTCTCTGCCCCCCCCCCCCCCCCCCCCCCCCCCACCCCCCCCCCCCCCCCCCCCCCCGAAAGTTATACTGTTAGTCGGCTCTTTTTTTCTTATTAGTCTGAAGGTGTAGAAGAATTGTAGCAGCTTGTTTTCTTCACCTACTTTTCTTTCCTTTTTCCTAGATACCTTTGGCAGTGGTTGAAATTTACCCCAGCTGTTCAGTTTCCCTGATAACCACAGAGGGAGAGACCCCCTTGAGTAGGGTATGCATGTTAAGCTTTTCTCTCTAGAACCTTTTGCAGTATTGCCTCCTCTGTGTCTTCAAGGCTGGGTTTAGCAGTAGGAACCCCTTCATCAATAAATTCATTTACAACTGCTTTAGAAACTTTTGGCGGATCTCTTCTTAATCACTTTCTTGCTTAGCACGTTTGGCTAGTGGTTGGGCCTCAGCGATTTGACACGGTTGGTTCTTCTTCTTAGGTTTAGAGGCCGGTGCAGGTTTAGATTTCTTGGCTTGAGATTTAGAAACGGTTGATTTGCTCAGTTGCCTTGGTTTTGTTTTTGGTTGCTTGGTGGCTTTGGTGCAGGAAATTCGGATCACTTAGTTCCTCACCGCGATGGACCATTAATCATGTTGCAACTTTTTTCAGATAAGCATCATAGTAGTTGCTCCTCGATGACAATCATTGAGTTCATTCGGTATTGTCGTACCAATGACTTCTAATTTGCTTTCCTCTTAGCACTGTAACTTGAGATGACCGAGGTACAGGTTCCTCGGTAGGCAAAATGGGGGTGGGAGTCTCGGGTCTTGGGTGGAAGTTGTGCAGCCGTTGCAGGTGAAATATGATCAACTTGGTGAACCTGATACTTGGAATAAGGATAAGAGTTGCTTTCTTCTTCCCCAGAGTATGTTGTGCCAACTTCCTTTTGTCTTCTGTGAAGGTGTGGATGGATTGAGAGAATTCTTCCCACATCCTTTCAGCATAGTCGATGTGAGCTCGATTGACAATACCCCAAAGGATTTGTAGCGCTGGGGCTCTCGGCCTTTCAATCCGTAGTCTTTCTGTAAGGCACATATTGATAATGGTTGCTAGTGCCCTCCAGGTTGGGACATTGTCATTAGTGGTGACATTGGACAAGGCATGACTTACCATTTTAGATACAACAACTTATTAACAAATTCAACAAGGGTATCCGGAGTTGGAGGAGAAGAGAAGGCCCGGTTGTTGTCGACTGGTGTGATTTGAAGGGCATCTCTGAGTGTGTCTTGAGAGAGATTAAACCATTGCTCGTCCAGTTGACACTTATAACTTCCAGCTTTTCTGTCAAAACGAATAGTATCCCAAAATTGTTGAATTATAGATAGCGGGATTGTGATGACACTGTAAAGGCTCTGAGAATTTTGTTTGCTTGAGAAATGTCCACAACGATCTTTGGAAAAAGGACTGCGTTGGATTTTTTTCTCATTCAGATAGCAGTTGCTTTTTCATTTGGCACCCATCTGATTGCGTGCTGGCACGATTTGGTCATCAGTACGGACGGGGTGATGCCATTGCGGGATGCTTGTTCAGCATTTAGCATGGATTCTGCAACAGTTAACATTTAGAAGAACGGCATGCAGGATAAGTGTTGTTAGATGAGAGCAATGCACGGAAGAAGCATGTATGCACAATTATACAAGATTAGTGTGACATTGGTCATGCTCTAGTGTAATCAGTGAGAGTTGGTCAACTCTTGAGTAACGGATGTTACTCATCAAATGAGAGAAACAAGGACATCACCGAAATATCCACACGTTCAATGGCAATTTAAACCAATGCAGGACAAGATGTAATGGATGAGGACACTCTAAGCAAACGTATTATGACAAGATCATGGACCAAGATGCAAGGATTTTGCATGCTCAGACTCCAAAACGCAAGGATATCAAAATGCCTGGCATAGTCAAAAAAGCAACTAAGTCCCAAAACGCAGTCATACTAAAACGCAACCAAAGTCAAAAACGCAGTCATACTCAAAACGCAACTAAGCCAAAACGCCCGTATACTCACAAACGCAATAAAGTCAAAACGCAGTCATGACTCAAAAAGCAACTAAAGCAAAACACAGTATACTCATAAACGCATCAATAGTCAAAACGCAGGACATTACTCAAAACGCAAGGCATCAAAATGCAAGTTTATAATATCAAAAAAGTCCAAAACGCGAATCATTTTAAAAAAATTTCGAAATGGGGGTTCATATTTTAATATTAAAATTTTCTTCAAATCAAACGCAACGTGTTGCGATTGAGCCTGTTTTGATCTTATAATCAAAATCGCAGCAATTATTATTATCAGTCGCAATACGAGCCCAATATCAAACGCAACAAGAGTTTAGCCACGAAAACGCAACTAATAATTAATTCTCAAAACGCAACTTGACTTTAGCCACAAAAAATAACATGAATATAGCCCTAATACCCTAAACGCAATACGTACTCATCAGTTCAAACGCAACATGAATTCATCCATAAACCGCAACATTAATTAGGCCCTAAACACCTAAAACGCAACATGAATTCATCCATAAACCGCAACATTAATTAAGCCCTAAACCCCTAAAACGCAACATGAAATTCATTCCAAAACCACACATTAATTTTAAGCCCTAAACCCCCTAAAACGTAAACCAAAAATTTATCAAATCGCAACATGAGCTTGTACTTAAAGGGCAACTATCATTCTAGTAACATAAACACACTAATGGGGAAGGTGGGGGATCAGTTCAGTCATTAGCAATTAACACGTAAGGAAATGTACCTCGTAATTATGCTCATAACGAGATACTAAACGTTTACTCGAAGTGGATTGCACACAAATGTCTAGGCGTGTAAACCAACTTGAACTCACAAGGGGGGGGGATTAATCAAAAGCAAAGGAAGAAGTGAGGAAAGAATATGTTGAGATGGTTTGATCGGTTTTTTTTGATTTTGACTCGGTCAAAAACGCAACACCCCCTTTTTGTTCAACAATTATACTTTCAACAGTTGGCATAAATGGCCCTTCTCTTTCTTATTTCTTATAATGCAAGATAAATTACACTAATGGTCCCTCACTTTTCATATTTCTTTAGCATTTAGGAGCACGAAGCAACTAATGGATTGAGTAACTCAGGAAAAGCCAAACACCAACTTGGTCTTCTACATTTAATGAACCTAGGATACAAGTAGCAAATAGCACATATGACCCTAAACATGCATATAATTGACACAATTGGACTTTTTTAAGTTAACACTAGTTTAACTCCCCCTTAAACCATCACCCCGTCAGTTACGAAAAATGCCTGAAAGATTGTATAATTTGAATAAAAAACCACTTCACACCCTATCAATGACCCGTTTTCTATTTAAAGAGCTGTAGACGTTGATTGAGTGTCAAATTTATGAAAAAACCAAGTCTGATTAGTTTTCAAAAGTCGCTTTAAACCACCACGTGAGATCCAAATAATTTTCTAAAGAATCATAGATGGAAAATTATGAGGATAAAAGAAGACTTCTCTTCTTAATCAAGAAATAATACACTGAAGCGTACATCAGGTCGAGGTTGCATGGATATAAAGTAACCCATACCCGGGAGAACTTAATCACCCGTTGTTTAGGAACAGCCGTCTTTTTGGCGACGTGCTTTCCTCATTTTGAAAAACCGAGTTGCATATCAGAAATAATAGCAAGCCATTTAGACATGTTTTGAAAGGTTTAAACTTCTGCTCGAGCTTCATTTAAAGACCCGTGTCATTATGGAACGGCATTTCTAGGACCGTAAATGTTATCGATAAACGAAAGACATGTCTGGAAGAAAAACTATTTTTGGAATTTTCTATTTTCTGATTTTTATGGATTTTCGATCGTTTTATATTTTTGGATTTTTCTTTTTGGGTTTAAGTATGTACATATTTACAAAGGATACTTGAAGCCAATCCGTTACACATCCTGATCATCCTTGATGGACCTTTTGAGTGTCTCGGCTTCATTTCACTTCATGCCAAGCCTTGGTTTGAGAATGAATTCGAATCGTTTTCTTACTAGGGCAGCGCCTTAGTGAATATGTCCGCCTGTTGATACTCTGTCCTCACGAATACAAATTAACCACTCCTTTTTCCACTTGTTCTCTGATGAAATGATGTGGATGTCGATGTGTTTAGACCTAGAGTGCTGAACGTTGTTTTGCGAAAGAGCTATGCACTATTGTTGTCACAGATACATTGATGCGATTGTATGCTAAGCCACATAATCTGAAATTGAGACCGCCATCCACTAGGAATTGGGCACACAGCAAACAGACATCGCAATGTATTCAACCTTATAGCGAGATGGAGTGCTTGTTTGCTTTTTGATGACCAGATGACTAACTTATCACAAGGAACTGAGCGCTGCAGATGTACTGTGCGATGTGTATCTGGACAACCTGCATGATCTGCGTCTGCGTATGCGGTTCGTGCCATGGCGGTGTCTTTCGGATACCAAAGACCCATATTGACGGTTCCTTGGAGATACCGAAAGTGTAACACCCCCAAAAATGTGTCGCAGCAGAAATACGTCAGGGGGCGTTACTTCATAATACAATAGCACAAGATACAAGAGAACGGGCCTCTAAATTGTGTGTTTGTAAACAATCTCGTTGATTTTCTGAAATCAAAATAATAGTGGTCCATTATTGCTATCACCATGAAAAACTTGAATGTAAAGACTCCTATGCAATCAATAAAAATCCAAGCATCGAATTACCTGAGAAAAATCATGCTTAAAAGTGTTTCACAATTAAACGGTTGGTGAGTCATAGATTTGATAAATTATGAATGTAAGTTTCAAACAAATTTTATTTATCCACTGTGTCATCACTTTAGTACATGAAAACTGTTCATAATATATTGCACGACCCATTTATGTTACAAAAGTACCTCAATCTCATCCCAAGATTTTTATAATAATGCATGACAAATTAACGTCACTAAAATGTTCCAAATATGTATGTGTCGCGGGGGGCCCTTGTAGTCCCCTAACATGATTCCGACATGTTATACTGTTGTATACCTGGTGATATGCTGATCACGAACGGGGATTGTCAATCCCGAATAGATCTATTTCATAACATACGCGCAGACAACATGCTATAACGTTCGTTTGCCAAGTGATAGCTAATCACTCGAACGGGGATTATCAATCCCAAATAGATCTATTTCATAACATTCGCGCTCACCCTCCAAGTGATTTACAGTTCATGACACTGTGACGTAGACTTGTTGTATGTGCCCGATTGTGATGTCGGGCAGCCAGTGATAAAAATAAGTGTTTTCCCATCATGGGTGTTCCATCTGCACATCACCCGGGATGTAATTGCTTGTTGGCCCGCAAGCGCCAAACAAATCGTGAATCCAACAATAATTTCAACATGTAATGTATTTGCATTTTGTGACCAAAATGAAGTCAAATAATGTATCCCATAGCGAGCTATGCAAATAAGTATGTAAACCGATTTGAAATCAATCATGTAAATGTGTTTTGAATGATTTCGCAAAAAAATTCAAGTATGAAATCAAGTGTGTAGAATATATGTAAAAGAATTGGTAACGATTATGTAAACAAGTTGAGTTGAGTTGTATTCTCCCCCGATATTTGTAAAGTAAATGTAAAACAAGTGAAAGAGGGGCTATAAACTCACATCGATGATGAAGAGATTTGGGCTGGGATTGTACACATTCAGTACTAAGACGAAACGGGAAACTGAAACGGTCGACAAGAAGTTGCACTTATCTTTAACGGTTAAGTCCCTATAGCTAGGATGATGCGTTTGGGTTTTCCGATATAAATTGTTTATGTCAACGCGACACGGTTGATAAAAGATTTAGATTTAAGTTGTAATAGTATCTGGTGGTTTGGTTATAAATAATTGGAATTATACGCTAAGTGGTGTAATATCTATATCTTTATATATTTACTTATGAAATATCCACTTATATAGTTCCTACGTGAATTATATACAAAGACCATATAAATCAAAGGGATTGATGTGAAATATAATATACCTTGCAGGTATTTTATAATAAGTTATGTGAAAATTAATTAAACAATTAGTTTGACAACCATTTAATTAATGAAAAGGCTTTGTACAAAGGTGGACACAGGTTTTAACGTTATGAATTAATCAAACCATGTTTGTAACAGTTTATAATCATTATAAAATATAAATAATATTTTGTAAAATATATTTTGTTTCTTCGATGGGTTGCGTCTAAAACAGTTCGTCTCATTGTAAAAGTATAGTTTTCGTTCATTGGTCGGGTTATTTTATAATACAAGTTAATGTATTTTCCCTTTTAAAAAAAATATAATCTTGGGTCCTTTTAGTCGGTTCTAAAAACAATGCAATTTGTAAAACATTTAATATAAAATCTATCTAAATTTCGCCTATGACCATTTCCGTTTATTAAAACGTTCCCAAGTCGACCGACTTTTGATTGCAAACCCACATTCACAATTTAATTTAATAGAACTCATTTTACCATTACGGGGGAAGTGTTTATTAATTATGTTTAATAAACTTTATTTCCATAGTTGTAACTTCGTACGAATCATTAGTTTTATATTCGTTCGTCAGTCTAATATTATGTATTCGAAAAAATAATAATTTGTCACATTTATTTAACCAACTAACCACGGTCCGATTATAATATTTATATAAATTCTTGGTATATTTTAATTTAGTTAAGATTATATTTTCCAAAACGAACCTCGTTGTTCCCTTCGGGATCCTGAGCTAAACCAATAATCGGCACCCTTGCGTTTTCTGATAAACCAAACGCACCCTTAGCTGGTAATCCTTCCACCAACACACTCTTGTTGTTTTCCACCCAACAATTGTACCCTTTTTCCGTTTTTATTACCAAACCAAATTGCATCTCTGTGTTTTAATCACCAACCAAACACCCCTTGTTTTATTTCCTAATCAAACGCACCCTATTACGAGTAAACTAACGCGCCCCTGGTGCATTTAACATCAAAACCCGAACACCCTTGGTTTTTTCTGTTTCACCAACGCACCCTCATCGGTGGTTATCAAAACCAAATCCGAATAAACCCTCGGCTGTTAACCCACAACCAAATGCCCCTAGGGCTGTAACACAAACCAGCCGCACCATTTGGGCCCTAATACAAACCAATCGCTAGCCTTCGCCGCTGACCTGGACCCACCACGCACCCTTGGTGCCCTCCTGAGAAACAACCCAAACCATCGCTTCCTTGTGTTGTTTTTTTTTTTATGTTGTTGTGCGGCTGAGAGCCCGAGAGCACCCTTGTTGTGTGGCGGCTGGGGGGGGGGTGGTGGTGGTGTGACTGATCGGGTGGCAGCAGCGGTGGTTAGCAGTGGTGACGTGATGGTGGTCGGTGTCGGTTGTGGTGGTTTCGGTGGGGATGGAGTTGGTGATGATGATGATTCCATGATGGTGTGGGTGGTGGTGGTGGGCTTGCGGACGTTTGTGAGGAAGGGCTCAGCGGCTGGGGAGGGCTATGGTGGACAACCTTGGTTGGTGGATATTTTTGGGGGAGAGAGAGAGACATAGTGATGTGGGTGTGTGTGTGTTTTATTTGTAGAAATGAAATAAATATATATAATTTTATATATATATTAAAACTTTAAATCAAAAGTGACAAGTTGAAATAGTCCAGGGTTCGTTTTGTAACTTTTTAGTAAGACTTCGATACGCATCGGTTCGGGACTCGTTTGAAAGACTTAACGGACGATTCAACTCTCGAAACTCGCGCCATTGTTTTCCAAATCATTTTTCTGATAAAAATGAGTATTCACTCGACTACTTTTCGTAAACGTTTTATGAAATTTATTTAAAACGTTTATTATTTCTTTTGTATACTTTCGACAAAGTTGTCCGTAAAAAGATAAATTTTAACTTCAATAACTGCGTTTTTAACAAACGTTTTCGATTAACAATATAATTAATTTATTAAATATTTTTATTTAATAAATTATGATAATTAAATATAAATTTAATTATTTTGGGTCGGCACGCGTTGTGCTCAAAATTTTTGCGAGGACATTTCAGTCACCTCCTGACTGTTTTCGGATCTCGGTCAAAACTAAAAAGTTGTCAGGAATATCATTTCACATCAAATTGCTTTAGAGTCCGAATCATGAAAACATGATTTTGTGGTTCGTTTTTGATAAATCAACTATGAATTTATATATATATCTTTTTTTTTTTGAATCAAATAAGTTAAAAATAACTTTCCCTTGAGAGATGTAATAATAAATATGATTTATTATTTAAAATTTGTTCCGAAAATTTTACCAGTTACGCGGTAATCGTTTTTATGTGACGATAAAAGATCATAAGTCAAAAAGTAAGATCGGACCTGAAAAGTCAAAGTTTAAAATAGTCATTTAAAATTCCGAAAATTGCCGGATGTTACAGTACCTACCCCTTAAAGAAATCTCGTCCCGAGATTTAATTTTGTGTTAACCGATTGTGTGACCAAGAAAAGATTTAAGATTTAATAAACCAGTTCTAAACCGGACGATAATAACTTTATTCAGCAAAATTTTGATGTTTCGACAATTCTCAATATACTAAAATTTTGGCTACGTTTGACCAGGATATTTAATCAATCAAAATGGGTATCTCAAAAAAATATCATTACAGATCTTATGACTGATATAACCGTGTAAAAAAAGTCTCTTTATAGTGAAATCATCAAAAAGAAAGTGTAGTCACGTGAGTGTGTCTGTATAAAGTTTTAAATGCTCCATGATGGAGTCTCTTTTCTGCTATCTGTAATGTTCGATGATTCACATCAATGTGGCTTATGTAGGTAAGTACCCAACTTACTTGGCAGTACTAGGATGTATCGCGACCTAAGTCTTCCTACTAGTGGCCCAAAATGAATCGCCCGACTATCTGTTTCGTCGATAGGTGTTTATCTCGTTTAAGTGGAGTTGCATTACCTATTGGATAAAGTTGTATCAGTCGAGACCGCTCCAGGACCCAACAGCAGCGACCATAACTTCAATACTATAATAAATGGTGATGGGATGCCGAGAATGAGGACATTTCGAGAAACAATATTCCCATAATAAAGTTTAACAAATGGGAGGAGCTCGCGGAAGAGCTTATGCGATAGACGGCAGAATATGTTACTCAGTCGTTAGTTCGAGAATGAATCAACTCCATTAGTTCAAGTGTGTAACAAGTCTGTTAGCTCCACAAACAGTCCATGATCGTAAAGATTTGTAACGGCAAAAGTAATAACTTAAGTATGAGATAAGGTAGTTCCAAGCGAGGCCTTAAAGTTCTGCTGAGTGGTAAGACACGATTGTGTTTCTAGACCTTCTTAACGGATTCCGGTGATTATCGGGTTC
>BQNB010121759.1:0-10334 GCA_026074375.1 Tanacetum coccineum
AAATATTAAGGGGTCTCTACACGAATCTAAAGCCGTTTATTAATTATGCTCATAGATAAATGTTAATCAATAAGATCTAGGATACCAGATTCCCATATAAGCATGCTAAGGATTGAAGATCGAGTGAATGATGGACAAAACCACGAGCACGAGAGTCTTCATAATCCGGGCAATCCTGGACATAAAACACAAAACATGAAACACGAGAAAGGAAGAGGCGAGCCTCCTCACATCACACTTATTTATAAATATTATACTAATATACTACTACTAGGGATAAGCATGGGTTTGCACCCACGAAGCGCTTGTTTTTGTTAACCGAGTCACGAGCCTGACTCGATCCCCCATACTTGATTTGGTCAAGGAGGATAGAAATGGAGATAAGGAACATCCAAGATAGGAATGTCCCCTCCATAAATCATCATCGGGCTTTCAGAATCATTAATAAGCTGAAAAACTTTAAAGCCCCGATGAGATAGAAGAGGAGGAGATTTCTCTTCTTTTGAAATGAGAATTTCAGGATTGAAAACTTTGTCCTCATTTTCGGATGAAAATGGAAGCAAAGTGTCAAACACTGGATAATGGGTGGGATGGGTGGGTAAAACATTAGGCACATGAACATAAAGTTCTCTTGTCGAATTATCAGAAATATCATCCACCACTTTTGTAGTTACATCTCCCGGATCGGGCTCAATATTAAAGTAGATTCCATCATCATCTGGTGGTTTTTCAGGAGGACGAAGAGATGATTGAACATTATAATGATCAAAGTGGAATGTTTCATACTTAGGACGTGAAAGGGAATCTTCGTTAAGCAATTCTTCGAGAAAAGAATATCCCCCTCCGAGTCATAGTCGTCATTCTCAATACCCGATGGTATCGAGTCATCCGAAGCAAGAAATATATCAATCTCTTCCATAAGAGAGTCACTATCCCCGACGGGGATAGGAGATGGGGAGAAAAACTCGATAATAGCATCAGGAATCTCAGAATTAAGTTCTTCCGAAGAGTGAGGAGATGAATCATCATTCAATAATTTTTCAATTAGGCGAATATCTTTTTCCGGATCGGCTTCAACAATTCCTGGTGGAATTGGATTGATAGGAGCGAGTTCACCGGCGAACTCCTCGATAAGAAAAATTATCGAATTAGCACGATTAAGCAAAGATCGTATTGAATCGGGTATGGCATCTAAGTGATCAATTTCTTTTCTCAGTGGAATAGAAACGGGCATATCACACTCATTTTTGTAATCGGTTAAATCCTTGGACTCACTTGGGATTGGAACAAGGTCCTCAATACTAGACTTTATGAATTCGTCCGATTCCTTTTCAGGAATAGTGCTAAGTTCCTCATTCCCTATGATGAGAGAGTCCTCGGGCTCTAAAGTTGGTAAAACGGGTGTGATTGCAAAAGACGGAGTATCTGAGAATCAATTTCATTCAAAGGAATAGTACTCTCCTTGTAATCATAGTCGTCATCGTCATCGTCATCATAGCAAAAAGATTTGAAACGTTGCGAAGGAGAAGTACTAAGATTCGCCACCTGCTCTTTTTGAAGTAGCTTTTCACAAGATGATTGCATCATTTGAATAAGTTCATAGAACTTTTGCCAATTAGGGTTCTCTTGAATATTCAGAGGCTGGTGATTGATGGAATATTGCAGGGGTTGGTAAAAACTAGAATAGCTAGGATTAGGTTTCAAGTTGTTTTGATTCATTGGTTGACGCTGAAAACTTTCATGAGGACCCCTACAATTTTCACAGCAAAGATATTGTTGTGGAAAACTCGGTGAATTTTGTGGATAATAATAATCACTAAAGTTTTGATTATAGCTCGATTCCTGCTCATAGATAAGCGGAAACTGAGGTGGACAATCATAACCGTAGTGAGAATCATTTCCATATAACTCGCATAAGTATGATTCGTACTGGAGTTGTGGAGGGTGGGTGAAATCGTTTGGAAGATCATTGAAAGAATTCAGATTCGGATCATCAATGGATGAGTTTTCATCTCTTGAAGGGCAAAAAGAAGAAAATCCTTCACTAAGAGCATATCCACACCACTTGCAAGTACACTGTTGACAACGTTCACCTCTTTTTAACGGATATTTACAATGAAAACAATGTCATTGGTCGGATGAAGATGTTTGGGGCTGTAAACGTGGGTTAGAAAAATCAGGAGTTTGATTAAAGTCATATACGGGTTCATCTCCGAAACTCACATTGGTACAATGCCGAAAATTTCCACCGTTAAACGGACCTCCACACCACGAGCATCTTGAAAACCAAGACATTTTGAAGAATTATCGGATAAGAAGGTTAAGAAAATAAGAATTAAATGAATAAGAGGATAGAGAAGAATATTTATAGATTTTTCATAAAGAAAAGAAATAAATAAAAATAAGAAAGAAACAATATTTTTGGTAACCGAAAGTCAAAGGTGCACGGTAGCTTTCTAGAAAACGCACAAAGAAGCGGAGAAGCGGGTAAGCGCGAAGCATTTTTAATAACCTTCTCCTTTTGGGTCGAAGTTCGTAGGATCGACCCTCCTTATACCTCTCTTATAGTTTGTTAACTAAAGAAGAGCCGTAATGACAATTAACAAACGGTTAATTTTCATATTAAAATAAAAGAAAATAAGAATAGAAGTGTAAAATATTTTTTTATTTTTTAATAAAAAGAAAACGAAAACTTTCACGGGGAAAGGATCTTCAAGGCACTAACTTCAAATACTTCACGAAAATCGTACACCTCTCCCCGGTAGCGACGCCAAAAATTTGATTCAATCCAAATAGTCTATATATAATAAAATATATATCCTAAATATCTCAAATTAATTATAGTATAGAGAGTATCCCGTTTGATATAAAAATTGCTTGAGAACAAACAATATTTTATCTCCCGGATGTCGTATCCCGACAAGAGTTAAATTTGAAATCCGCAAAGGTATTTTGTTTGATGCTCGTATATCAAATATTTTGAATTTTGGTTTTAATTCTACTTAATGCAAAAGCAACTAAAGATAAGTTAAACTAACAATTAAAGCAATAAAACGATAACAGGAATTCTAAAACGCGACTTAAAAACCTAAATATTCCAATTTTACCCCTAAAAATGCAAATCTAATTTTTAAAAGTCCTAAATGATTAAAATAATTTTAGAAATGTAGGCTAAACTAAAAATTAAGACAAATTAAAAACTTAACGACATTAAAAAGTAATTAAAGCAAATTAAAACTAACTAATTAATCAAATAAGACAAAATAAAACTCTAAAATCTCAAAATGCAAATTTCTTAAACTAAATGACTTAAAGAAATTTTTTAAAAGATAGAAAATATTTTTTTTAACTTTTTAATCTAATTAAAACTATTTTCTTAAACTAATAATACTAAAAATTGAATTAAAATTACTAAACTTAATCCTAAATTTTTGAGAAAAATTATAAAAGTACTAGACACTAAACTTAAGGTTTATAAAGAAAAACGAGTCCATAAGCTCTACTCTATAAGCTGCTAAAAATTAAAATAAGCCGAATAAGCTAATTCCTAAACTAAGTATTAATATTAAATGTGACAAACCTATAAATGAAAAAGACCCTAGGGCGACTGGTTAAGGCATTGGTGTGTTGAGAGTGAGGTTACAGGTTCGAGTCATGTGACCTACCTTTTTGGTAAAACATTTTTTTTATTTTCTTTTTGAAAAAGCTAAAATATAAGTAAAAATAAGCTAATTTAATAAAAGGACTTATTACTAAAACTTAATAGATAAGCCAGAAATAAGTTAAAGAAAAAGTGACAGATTTGCCTATTATAACTAATGACTTAATCTAAACTGTTTGCTTCCTTAAATCTTAATAAGCAACTAGAGAACCTAAATAAGCTAAATCAAACTTACCACTAGACCTAATAAGCATAAAGGAACAAAAATAAGCTAACTTAATAACCTGAAAAATTCTAAATAAGCTTAAGACAGGCTACCAAAGAGAAACATGGTAAAATATAAGCCAAAAATAAAGCTAATAAGCTAAGAGAAAAAGCTAAAAAGTTGAAAACAGATAAAGAACTCTAAGCTAATGACACAAATAAGCAAAGAAATAAGCTAAACATTTAAGGAAATAAGCTAAAAAAGGGGAAAGAAAATGGCAGACTCCCCAATTGATTTTTGGCTTTTTGAAATGAAATGACAGATTTAAAACTTACTTCAAATACTCAATAAGCACTTAGAAAACAAATAAGCTGAAAACAGTTCAAGCCTTAGATCTAATGAGCTTAAATGACTTAAAATAAGCAACTAAAATAAGCTGAAAAAGACTAAAAAAGATATTAAGACAACAGACCTTAAAGTTAGACTTAAAAGGACTTTTGACAGTTTTTAAGCTAGAATTATGGGCACATAAGCTCTCATCATAAGCTAAAAGGTTCAAACAGATTAAGATTCATACTATAAGGACTCAAATAAGCTAAACTTAAGAAAATTAACTAAGAATTAAAGCTAGCAAAAAGACTTAAAAAGATGACAGTTCACAAACTATTTTTGGCTTTTTAAGAAATTAAGACATATTTTTTGTTCAAAAACTTAACAAGCAATTCCTAGGATTTATGATTAAAAAACAAATGTGTATTGGATTCAAATCAAGCTTATTATGAGAACAATGACCACTCCTTAAACTTACATTCATTAATAAGCAGTTTGACACACCATTTAATAAGATAGAAATGAGGATATGATAAAAACAACTAGGCAAATTAAGAAAAACTCAATCAATGCTTATTAAAACTAATCCTAAGACCAAATTTAAGCTCACTAAGCCTGTCCTAATGACCAAAAGAATCACAAGCAGTTTTAACTAAGTTAAAACTGCTTGTGCCAAACACCCCTTTAAGATCTTAAATTCCATTTTTAAGCTTAAAAAGACATAATAAGCTGCATATTTGTGAAAACAGATTGAGATCTAACATTACTAAAGACAATTAAGTAAATTCTAAGGATAAATAAGCACAATTAAATAAGCTACTAAATTAAGCTAAGAATTAAGAAATAAGACATTTTTTAACAAAACTCAATTTAAACTAATTAAAACCATTAAGTTGACTTATTAAGCTATATTAACTCTCAATAAGCACAATTAAGCATGAAATAAGCAGAATTAAGCATAATAAGCAAGTGAATAAGCTAAATAAGAAAAATAAAGCTAAAAAGTGAAAAATAAGAAGTACCTTTGTCCCAGCTAAACAGGGACTTAAATGCTCTTAAGAGCTTAAATCAACAAGCTAGCTTAATAATAAGCTTCTGAATAAGCCCTATAAGCCCTTCCAGAACTGGCTTATCTTCCAAATGGCTTATTCAAGACTTTTTTAGGTAATTTAAGAAATTAAAACCATATTCAGTTAAGCTTTTTAAGCTTAACTGAATTTGAGCAAGCTTAAGTAGTAGAAAGAGCTTAATGAGACTTATTAGCTTAAACATATTTAAACCATGGTTGCATAAAAGTAAAACAGGATTTAACAAAATTGAAGAGAATCTTAACTTTTATTTAAAAAAAAGATTACAAGCTTTTGGAAAGGAAAATTACATTAAAAGAAAGACATTAAGCTAAAAATACAATAAGCTGCTAAAAATCTAAATCTACACTACTCCTAAACTAGATATCCCTAACTGTGTGAAGTCCTCTCTATAAATAGTGTTGAGCAGAATCTTCTATGACCTGAGGAGCGTTCCTAAGCTTCTAATCCTGACACTTTAATCTTATCCAATCCTCAAGCAATCATTTAGAGTCCTTGATCTCGTTCCACGTCTCGTCAACCAATAGAATTGCTAGGGATCGCCAGCATGGCTTAAATGGGTGTCAGAGGTGTCAGGTACTTCTAGAAACAAAGGGGCGTGAGTGTGGGTGAATAAGATTTAACCATGTGTGTGTTTGCTCTGTGTAGAAAACGGGAGGGAAAATGAAGACGGTGAATAGTAATTTTCACCTTTTTGATATAACTTGGACTTTGACCCTTTAACTCGTTTTTGTTATAGGTTTGACTTGGACTCGGGGTTTGGTTATTGGGCTTGGGATATTAAGTTTGGTCCAGGAATATGAATTGGATTTAAGGAAATTGATTTGTTTGGTTAAGGGTTTTAGGCTAAGGATTAATATACTTCAAGTGATAATGGGCTGACCCGTCCCAATAAAATGGGCACGGGTTAGCCCATTAAAATTGAATATGCCTCCGGCTTCAATTTCTTGCACTCTTCCAATCTCGTGCTCGGATTTTGTCCTTTTTGGGTCATTTTTTTCCATATTTGATATATCTGTTACCTGCAAGACATAAATCATAAAACACACATACACAATTTATTTTTTATATATTTTTGGTCTTTTAAGCTCATTTCAATAAGGAAAAAGGATATGTGATTAAACACATATCAGGGACATCCATAGAAGGGATGTCCCCTCTATACTAGTGTTTGATTTGGTGCCCGTTTACCTTGAAGTTGGGACCGTTGGGTTGGGATAACTCAACAGTGCCATATGGAAATACTTCAGCAATCATAAACGGTCCGGACCAGCGGGATTTTAATTTGCCCGAGAAAATCTTTAATCTAGAATTAAAAAGAAGAACACGATCACCGACATGGAATTCTTGATTTTTAATCTTTGCATCGTGTATCTTCTTCGTCTTTTCTTTGTAGATCAAAGAATTCTCGTAGGCTTGATCTCGAAATTTATTTAATTCATGCATTTGAACTTTTCGGTGATCATCCGCAGTTTTTAGATCCAAGTTAGCCCATTTCAAGGCCCAGTAGGCTTTGTGCTCGAGCTCATTGGGGGAGATGACACGCTTTACCGTACACGAGCTTAAAAGAAGTACAATCGATAGGTGTCTTGAAAGCGGTACGGAAAGCCCATAATGCATCATCTAATTTGTCAGCCCATTTTGCTTGATGCTCCGCCTACTGTCCTTTCTAATATCCTTTTTAAACCACGCTTAGACACCTCCACCTGGCCACTTGTTTGAGGGTGATACGAGGTCGAAAGATTATGTGTAACGCCATATTTTTTAAGAACATTAGAAAATTGGTCGTTACAAAAATGAGTCCCTCGATCACTAATAATGGCTGATTCGCTAGAATCTATATATACGTAATTATAAAAATATATAATATGATGGAAAATTACCAATTTACCCTTGAGGACAAAGGTAAAAGGGAAATCTTCAAAAATATATATAATATAATATAATACGTATATTAACCGGGAAGTATTATTCCCGGGTTGTTATTCCCAAACGATTTGTGAAATTGAAACCATGTTTGATGTTCGGACAATGATTTGAATTGGGGTCGAAGATTGATTTGACTTCTACTTCTACACATTAAAATAAGCAAATGATAAAAATTAAGCACAAAAACAATTAACGGGAAATTAAACTTTAACTAAAAACGCAAAACGAGACTCCTAAACGGAGGTCAAAAAACCCTAAATTTCTAAAAATAAACCTAACTTAATTTTTTCTTTTTAAATGGACTCTATTTGAATAAAAAGTAAGTTTAAAGAAAACTAGAACAAAAACGGATTTGAAAAGAGCTTTAAAACACTAAAAACGAGAACGGGAACGAATCCCGTTCTTTAAAAAATCAAAATTTTGCAAATTAGACCCTACGAAAGCAAAACTAATTTTCCTATAAACTTTATGATAAAAGAAAATTTTCTAAAAAAGATTTATATTTTTCTAATCATTTTTCTATTTTTTATATATTTTTTAAAGTTTTTAATGAAAATAAATGTTTAAAAATACTAAGCCATCTATAAAAATTCTAGAAAAAAATACAGAAAATAGCTTATGCTAACTAGAACCTAGGAAAAATAACCCTGAGATCACAACTTATTGAATAAGCTGCGAAATAAGCTATAACAGCTTATTAAGCTTATGCGGGCTAAAAGTGTATAAAGAATAAATGTTGCAAAGGTAAAATGAAAAAGACCCCAGGGCATGTTGGTAGCGGAGTGTGTGGTGTGTGTTATAAAAGGGTTGAAAGTGTTGAGGTCGGGGGTTCGAGTCTTGCTCACCCCTGACTTCCACTTTCCCTTTTTTTTAAAAAAAACTTATAAAAGCAAAGTTATTAAGCTCCTTAAAATAAGCATTTTTAATAAAAGCAACTTTTCATGAAAAGCCCTTAATAAGCTGAAGAATAGCTTAAAGCCTAACAGATTACTTAAACTAAGTTATTTTTGGCTTTTTCTTAGAATTTAATACTTTTAAAGATTGAATAAGCTTAAACTTAAGAACTTAAAAGCTAATTTTCTACCTAGCCCTACCCTAAGAAACAAGAATAAGATCAAAGTTATAAGCCATAAGCTGAAATCAAAATAAGCACTTATGAAAAATACTTAAAACCAAACAGACCTAATGGCAAACATTAAGCTTAAAATTAATTACTCAAATAAGCACTACAAGACTTGTGACTTATATTTTCTCAAAACCTGATTCAAATCCTTTATACAAATGCTTTTTGAAACTAATTTGGAAAGCTAGAGCTTATGAAAAAAAAACTTATTAAAACAGACAAGTCAGACAGCTTATGTTGTCTTTTGATTTTAAAAAGACAAAATACTAATTTAGGAGCTAAAAACAGATTATCTAAAAAACTTTAAATCCAACTTGAAACCACTAAACTACTACCCCAGATCTACTATCTTACCAAAAATCAAGACTTAACAACTATTAGTACCCTATGAATTATAAGCTAGAAAATGGCTCTTTATTTGTTTTACTTATCTGATGCATTTGACATGACAAAGATCAAAAACTTTGATGATTAATATGCAGACCTAATGAACTTAATCTAACACTTATAAAACTCAAAACTAGGATTGATAAAACTTAGTGCAAGTACTAGAAATGATTTTAGCTAATAATACAAGCTACACCTAACAGATTTGGACAAAATCTAATCTAACCTATGAAAACTTGAATGACTCTTAATCTAGCTTATAGAACTTCACAAACAAACTTATTTGAGTGATTTAAACCAACTATCAAAAACCAATTGGCCACTAACAGTATTAACGTTTGGTTAATTCTGTTATGCCAAACACTACTTTAAACTTGATCAAATCTATTTAGGCATATGAAAATTAAATCTATCCATCATAACTTGCATACCAGATAATAAGCAGCTTTTAACAACCTTAATAAGCAAATATTAATTTGCAAATAAGCCAGAGTCTATAAGCTATAACTATTCTACCCATGATTGAACTATGACAGATTCAATAGGTAAAACAATAGAAAATGAGATCTAAGCTACTTAAGTGGAAAACAGATTATTAAACTTAATTATTAAGCTCAAAGAGACAGTGTTAAGCTGAAATAAGCAAGAAATAAGCAGAATTAAGCAATTAATAAGTTGGAAACTAAAGACAAAAATGTAAAGAGAAAACTTACATAAGCCTTAGCTAAACAAAGGCTAGAAAAGCTCAAATGAACAGTCTACAAGCTTTGGCTTAAGCCAGTATAAGTCCTTATGAGCTCTTCCAAAGCTAGCTCATCTTCCTTAAGTCCATAGTCCAAAAGCAAAGGTACTTATAGCTGATTTTAAGGTTTGAGTATGTTAAAGGCTTATTTAAGCTCAATCTTAGCTTAGAGACTAAGAGAGCTTGTAGAGAGCTTATCAAAGCTTATGGAACAGTAGCATACACATTTGAGGATATGAGAGCTTAATAATGAAAACAACTTATGAAAATGTTAAAATGAGAATTTTATTAATACTAAAATCGGGTTACAAAGCTTGATAAAAGATGATTACAAATGCTTAAAAGAAAATTACATTTAAAAATTAAAACATTTTAACTTAATAATTACAGGGAAAAAGAAGATTGAGAAGATAGATCCCTCTCTAAGTGAGTGAGTAGGCCTTTATATAACTGTCAAGGGAAGCTTCTAGGTCCTTAGCCTCTGCACACGCTCCTTTTAATCCTGGCCTTCAATCATTACTAATCATTGGAAGCTCAATCTTATCCGTTGGATCACTCCTTAGCTCACACGGATTGCCAACGTGGCAATCCGTGAAGTGACATTGATGTTTCTTCTGTGAGTGTCTCTAGTGTAAATAACCATCCCTCTTGTGCTTTCTTCACTTATCCACGTGTCCATTTTCTTAAAATTGACCAATAGGAAAACATTGATGACGTTTTAACCCTGCCATAGTGTTCCTTAACCTTCGAATTTACTATCCTAACCCTCAATTATCATTTGCCCTTTGGTTTTGTTAGATATGAGTAAAAGACTCGGCCACCCCGTATATTTATTGTTTATAATAGTTCGTAGTTTAATAGTTAATCGT
>BQNB010121760.1:3049-20404 GCA_026074375.1 Tanacetum coccineum
CAAGCTCATGCAAGTCACAAGGCTAAAAATATAGTTTCAACAACTAGATGCTTAGAACTACTTCACATGGATTTGTTTGGCCCTTCCGCCATACGAAGCTTTGGATGGAATCGTTATACCTTAGTAATCGTAGATGACTATTCTCGATGCACATGGACTAGATTTTTAGCAAATAAAACCGAAGCCTTTAAAAAATTCAAAAATTTTAGCAAAATGATCCAAAACAAGTTAGGATGTTCCATTGTATCAATTAGAACGGATCATGGTCGGGAATTTGATAATGAAGTACAATTCGGAAACTATTGTGATTTAAATGGGATATCTCACAATTTTTCCGCTCCTCGTACTCCACAATCTAATGGGGTAGTAAAAAGAAAAAATCGCACTCTATAAGAAATGAGTAGAACCATGTTAAATGAACAATCAATTCCTCAAAATTTTTGGTGTAATGCGGTCGATACGTCAACCTATATAATTAATAGAGTTTCCATTAGACCTATTTTAAAAAAAACTCCATACGAGTTGTTAAGAGGTAGGAAACCAAACCTTAACTATTTTAGAGTATTCGGAAGTAAATGCTTTATTCTTAATACAAAATATTACCTCACCAAGTTCGACCCAAAGTCATAAGAAGGTGTTTTCCTAGTATATTCGCAAAATAGTAAAGCTTACATAATACTTAAGAAACAAGCAATGAAAGTTGAAGAGTCGTTGAATGTAACTTTCGATGAAACTCCTCCCCCGCCTAAAACATCATCATTGGAAGATGATGAGTTAGTTGAAGAAGAAGCTATTGAGGTTAGTAAAACAAAACCCATAGGCAATGATCATGAAGACATTTCATTAGAAAATAATCAAATTGTAAATATTAAAGAATCTAAAATTCATCCCCTAGAAAACGTTATTGGTAATCCAAATCAAGAACTTTAGGTGCAAGTTAAGACAAAAGCAATTTATTTATGGCTTTATTTCAAACAATAGAACTAAAAATATTGTAATAAGGCATTAAAATATGAAATTAGGTAATTGCCGTTTTGCAAAAGGAAAATAAACCAACTTAAATAAATGATGTTTGGGAACTAGTCCCTAAAATCCCATGGATATGACCATTATGGGACAAAATGGTTATTATAGAAATAAACTTGATGAAAATGGCGTCGTAACTAGAAACAAAGCTAGGTTAGTCGCCCAAGGTTATAATTAACAAGAAGGAATTGATTATGACGAAACATATGCACCCGTAGCTAGACTAGAGTCCATAAGAATACTTTTAGCTTATGCTTGCTCACTAGACTTTAAGTTATACCAAATGGATGTGAAGAGTGCGTTCCTTAATGGTTTTATCAATGATGAGGTTTACGTGGCACAACCTCTGGGATTCATTGACTTCGCAAAACCTAATTATGTCTTTAGACTTAACAAAGCTCTTTATGGTTAAAAAAAGCCCCAAAAGCTTGGTACGATCGATTAAAAGCCATTCTTATTAAACATGATTACTCCATGGGAATGGTAGATAACACACTCTTCACTAAAAGAAGACTCCAAGTCATTATGTCAATTTCTATGTTGACGGCATTATATTTAGATCAACTTGTCAAGAGATGTGTGATAATTTTGCCAAGATCATGCATGATGAGTTTGAAATGAGTATGTTGGGGGAACTAAATTTTTTTCTTGGCTTACAAATAAAATAACTAAATGATGGAATATTTTTTAATCAATCAAAAGATATTAAAGGAAATGCTTAAGAAATTTGGACTGAACTACCTAATCCAATGAACACCCTATTGTTCTAGGAAAACCAAACTCACGAGAGACGAAGAAGTGAGTCCGTAGATACTACCAAATATAGAGGTATATAGGTAGTCTGTTATAGCTAAGGGCAAGTTGACTTGATATATGTTTAGTGTTTTGCCTTTGTGCACGCTTTCAAGTAGGATCCCAAAACCTCTTTAACTAGAAGCGAGTTTTTTAAACGTATCTTTGATACTTAAAGGCACTACGCATTTAGGATTATGGTATTCTAAGGGATCCGGCATAGAAACAATAGTGTATTGTAGTGTATGAGGATTCGGATTTTGCAGGAGATACGTAGATCTTGCAGCAGCACTAGTAGTGTTATGAACGGGTTTATGGGATGTTGCCTAACATCTTGGTTTTCGAAGAAGCAAACCGCTCTTGCCATCTTCACAACCGAAGCGGAATATGAGCGCCGAAAAGGCATGTCAACAAGCCCTATGGATGAAACAAGCTCTCGTAGACTATGGCGTTAGGATAGATGACATTCCAATAATGTGTGATAACAAAGTGGCTATAGACTTAAGTAAGAATCCCGTTCAACACTCAAGAACAAAACACAATTAAGATTCGCCATTCACTTTCTTTGAGTTAATATTCAAAAAGGTATATCTCTATAAGAAAAAGTTCTCATCGGAAGACAACATTAGCCGATATTCTAACTAAAAACACTTACACGTGAGCCATTTAACTACTTACGTCTAGGTCTAGGAATGATGGAACAAATTGATTAAATCTTCGGCATAATAAAGAAATGATAATCATCAAAGAACTGTTTGTTAAAAATCTAAGAAATTTTTTCTCAACAGGTGGCAGCCCCCTTAATTCATAAAGGGCGGCCCCCTTAATTTTAAGGGGACCGGCCAGACTTTAAGGGGACCACCACCTGGCTAACTAAAATATTCTCTCTCTCTCTCTCTCTCTCTCTCTCTCTCTCTGTGTGTGTGATGTGTGTGTGTGTGTGTAGGTTTTTATTTTACACAAAAACATAAGATTGAGAAAAGTCTATAAGCAAACCTTTTACAACTTCTTCGATTAAATGGATATTCATTATACATATATTACAATACTCTTCCAATCTATTATTTTTCTTAAAAAAGTCTTTCTCACAACTGGGAGCACTTGAAAATAATTTTCGATTTAATTGTTGAGATATGCTAAAAATATTTTTCACAAATGCATATGTTCTGTTAATTGTCAAAATTATATAATTAATATATATTTTCGACAATCTTGGTTGAGCAAATTAAAATAAGGAGGATTTGGATTATTTCATAGGTTTTAACATATCTTAGTTGCGAAATAAATCGTTACTTCACATTTGTCACATTAGGAAACACACTGTATTTGCACCAAAAGTTTGTTCATTTTTATTACCCTACTTGTCAAAAAAAATAAACTCTCTTTATGCATTATATCTAGTTACTATTTTATATGCTCTTAACTCTTTTGGTCTTCAATTAATATATGATTATATGCCAAAATTATGTGAAATAGCTTTATCCTACAACTTGTCATATATATGTAGAATGTTGATGCTTAAATGCTTGTGTTAAAAAAAAATCTTAATTGCCATAAAAGGATGGACTTGTGCAATTAACCCCAAAACAAAAACCCTCCACAAAAAATTTTAAGAAAAATGATTTTGGAAATATCTGTGCCTAGCCCCCTTAATTCATTAAAGGGCTGGTCCCCTTATCTTTTAATGGGACGAACCCTAGTTAAGGGACCGGCTAGACAGTCACGGGTAAAACAATATTTTCATCCTTTTGACCAAATTACCCTCTAGACTTAGCTACTGTTTCTCTAAATTCACAAACATTTCTTGGATTTGATCTTTTAAATGTTCATTCTTCCTAATTTAAACCTTTCCACTATAAATACATTCTCAACCATCATTCATCACAATCATCCTCACCAATGACATCTCCTAACAAACCCACATCCAAACCATTAAGGGTAGCCAAAATGAGTGTGAAACCCATTTGAAGGAAGAAACTAAACCCTTGTAACACATCCAATAAGCTCAATATAAATTCACATACACCAATGCCAAAATCACTCACTCCTTATCATGAACCATCTCAAGAAAACAATCACCCCAATCAAGCATCACCAAATCCTTACATTAAGGACACTCCCACATTACCACAAGTTGTCTCACATCTCATTCCTATTCACCCATCAATTCACATGTGACTCCACACTCAGCTCGCCAACCTCAAAAGTGAAAACCCCCCCCCTAAACTTCATCATACACCAACCTCTATATCTAAGTAATGAGAAAAGCCTTGTTGATAGTGACATTAATCAACTACAAGACCCTATAAACCTCTTTAGATATGATCTCTCTCAAAACAAACACATTCTCTCATCACTCTTACTCTCCAAACCTACACACACCTCAACATTAACCAAGTTGAAACCCATGTTGAGTATTGCCCTTGTTGCATTTTCACCCAAAAACAATTCCTTGCTTTAAGTGAGGATATCAATTGGATTGAATTCCTCCTCACTCGACTACATCCAACACCTAGAGTTCAAAGAGATTACCCTTTGGTATGTGCTTAATTACACATACCTTTGACCGCTAAAACCAGACTTAAAAGACTATAAACGTACCAAAAATACATTGTATTCGTATGTTTTGCATTTGTATTGTGCAGGTAATGGATATCTAGGAAAAGGACAAAAATAGAAGCCAAATCGATAAAACTGAGCACGAGAACGGAAAGAGCATGAAAGAAAAGTCAAGTCAACAAAAAGTCAAAGTCAAATCAAGTCAAAGTCAACCTCGGGATGAGGATTTGGAAAGAGCATCGAAAACCGAACCCGGGAAAGCCCATTTATATCTTTACAAAACCTTTAAACCTTAAAAAGCCTAACACTTCTTTCTTATAATATCCGGTCCAACAAAAAAAAGCCCAAACCAACACCTTTTATATCCCGTCTATCCCACTTCTTTTAATTTACCCCGTTGTCCTTAAAAGGACTAACGTGAGCAACACCAACAAAAACTTCACGGACCAGATGAACACACAAAGGACTTGCAGTGTATAAAAGATATACACTTGGAGGGACCATTTTTGCCAACATCAAGAACTTTTAAAAAAGGCGCGTACACTGTTCATCATCCCCCACACCAAACGTATGTCTGTCCTCGCTACCCACCAAAACCCCAACACTATTCCCCTTTCCTCTCCACTTTGTCTACGTACCCCACACCTTATCCCACCAATTGCCACCTTGGCAATCTCCAATCATCCCATTCGTCAAGGAATAAAGACAAGAAATCAATGGCTTTGATCATACAAACTTGGGTGGATAGCACTAATTTATGGACGGCTATGATGACATTTATGACCTCTCTCACACAAGAAGCATGCCTGCAAAAGCTCTCAACAAAGAAGCACACCTCCTAGAACCTTCATTAGTGTAGTATAAATAGGCTCATTTGTAAGCCTTTGGGCACTTAGTCTTTTTATCTAATTAATGTTTTCTTTCAGCAAAAATTAGTGTAACCTTTTAATATTGTAAGTTTTGTTTTTGAATTATTAATGAAAATTAAGTTTTATGTTAAATTTCTCCTTTTAGGATTAGTTGTGTTCTATTGTTGACAAAAGTGTTTTAAAAGCTCTTTATAAGCTCTTATATAACTATCATTAACCTGTTTAAATTTAATAGCTTAAGTACTTAAGAAAAATTTTACAAAAAAAAAAAAAAAACCCTTTAAGAATCATACCAAGCCTTTTTGGATGATAAGCGAATTAGG
The DNA here is from genome assembly GCA_026074375.1 of Tanacetum coccineum. Classification (NCBI taxonomy): domain Eukaryota; kingdom Viridiplantae; phylum Streptophyta; class Magnoliopsida; order Asterales; family Asteraceae; genus Tanacetum; species Tanacetum coccineum. Next base: position 8,619 of record BQNB010121760.1, read on the forward strand.
ATGGGCTTATGGATACTTCTAGCTTATCTTAGATTAAGTCTAGCAGCTAGTAGATAAGCTCTTTTGAGCGTCTTTGCCCTGTTTTGAGCAAGGGCATTTGTTAAGTTTCATTTTTCCATTTATAGCTTATTTACTGTTTTAGTGCTTATTTGTGCTTATTGTCTGCTTATATTTGCTTGTTTGTGTTTTCTTGTGTTGTTTAATTCTTATTATGCTTGTTTTATAATTTAGAAATCATTTGTTTGAGTTTCAATTAAATTTCGTCGATTTTAACTTATAATTGCATATCTGTCTCGCTTATTTTAGTGCTTATTTGTTCGTTGGAATTATTTAGGTTTAAAGTGTCTAATTTACCTTGCTGTAAACATATGTATTTGGGAAGTTTGCTTAAATCTTCAAAAATCAAGTTATAATTGTCTTTGAAAACTATAAATGGGTGTTCTGGCACAAAGCAGTACTAACCATACGTTAGTACTGCTTGTCTATTTTGACCCATTTTGAAATTAACCTTCATTTATAAAGATCTTTTTAACCTGTTTCTATGATCCTTTCTTAAGTTGAATCTAAAAATCATTAACGGTTTCTATAGCATGTTGTTTAAGAAATCTGAGAGCTTATAGCTTATTTACCTGCTTATTTGATTAAGTCTATGAAACTTGATTTTTTGTGATGTTTTTATGTTTGTGCAAGTCTTAAAACAAGTTAGGATCAAAGTCTTTTAGGCCTGCAAGTTTGGTTTGTGTTTTACCAAAACTGTCAAAAAGTGCTAAATATTGAAAAATTTGAGAAATGGATTTTTCATTTGCTTATTGTTTCTTATCCTGAATTTCAAACTCCTTTTTGATTGTTGAATCTTGTTCTTTGAGGTCTAAGCTTAATCTGTTTGTAGGTTATATGTTCATAAGGATCTGTCTGTTTGCTTATTTTTAAGCTCAAAAGTGTGGTTTTTTTAAGATTGCAAAAGTTGTCAAAACTTTGTCTAAGTGTTAAGTCGGTATGAGTTAGCCTTTTTATGAAGCTTTTTAAGTGCTTATCTGAATTTCAAAATGCTTTTCCATTGTTGCTTATTGTAGCTTTTTGGCTATTCTTCTTAGTGGTATAAGCCACTAAGCCATACGGATCCTTTTGCTAGCTTATTTTTAAGCTAAAAAAGTCCCTCTTGGCCTTTTGGCTTACCAGTTTTGGCCAAAAGGCTTATTTGCTTATTTAAGCTTATCTGCTTATTGCTCCTGCTTATTTAGGTGTAGTTCAACTTATTAGGTTAGGTTTAGTCCAATTTAGCTTATTTCTTTTAAGTCTAGGGTCTTATTTGAGCTTATTTGCAGTTTGCTTTTAAAATTTAAGTGTGTTATGCTTTTAAGATTTTTTTTTTTTTTCTGTCCTTTTTAGCGTTAATTTAGCTTAAACTCTTTGTTATTTTTGTTTCTTTATGCTTATTAGTGTATAGCTATTTTAGTTATTTTCAGGCTTATTTGCCCTTCTCTAGCTTAATAGTGTAAAAGGCACAAACAGTTAGCATTTTACGCCCTTACAGAAGTAAAAAAGCATTTTCTGTCTTATTTAGCTTATTTTAGTGCTTATTTCAGGTTTACAAAAAAGGTTGTTTTACAAAAATTATTTTTTGTTGCTTTTATAAAAAGTTGTAAAAAATGGAATTTGCAAAAAAACATTTTTAGGAGAAGGGGAAAGCCTATGGGTGAGCCTAGTTTCGAACCCGGGACCTCAACCTCACAACCAAACGTTTTACACAACACACACTCTACCACTTGCCCTGGGGTCTTTTTCGTTTTATATTTGCAAAATCAATCCTTTATAGTCATTTTAGCCCGTTTGGCCTATAAGCCATTTTTAGCTTATTTCTCAGCTTATTCGAGAAGCTATTTTTCCCATCTTATTTTTCTTAGATTTTACATTGTTCAATCTACTTTTGCTAATTTTTTTCAGAATTTTTATAAATAGTTTAGTAATTTTTAATAACATTTAATTTTATAAAATCGTTTTTTATTTCATAAAAAATTATAAAAAAAGTCAAAAAAAAAAACATCATTCTTTTTAGAAAATTTTTCTTTTAACATTTAGGAAATAGGAAAATTAGATTGCTTTTTGTAGGTTTTAAAAATTGCAAAAATTTTGTTTTTTTTTAAAGGAGGGATTGAATCCCGTTCACGTTTTTAGAGTTTTTAAGCCCTAATCACCTTCGTTTTTAGTTTAGTTTTTCTTCTGTGATATTATGAGCCTTTTAGTTAATTCTTTGTTCTAGCATTTTAGTCAATTAAGACTTATAAAAACCAAAAATATCATCTTAGGACTTAATTTTGATAATTTAGGGTTTTTAGGTCCCGTTTAGGATTCCCATTTTGCGTTTTTAGTTAAAATTTGTCTTACCTTAATTGTTTTTAAGTTTTTGCCTTAATTTTCCCGTAGTTTTAGATAACCAATCATAATCTTGTTCCATTCAAGCATCGATTCTCAAAACGCCTCTCGACTTTCAATTGCATTCCTCGTTGGGGATAACGACCCGGGAATCATACTTCCGGTTTACTATAATTGTGATTTTTTGATTCTTACCCTATATTTATATATTTGTAAATATTTTATATATTTATTTATATTTATATATATTTATAAAAGGTATAATCAATTCTGATCAGTTTTTGGCGCCGCTGCCGGAGAGGATTGTAGACGATTGTTGAGCCGTTTGACAATTTGTGTTTGAAGATCCTTCCTTGTGAAGTTAATTTGCTTATTTTCTTATAAAAAAATATACAAAAAGATTTTTCTTTTATTAAGTATTTATATATAATATAAAGAAATAAAAAAATCAAAAAAAATCAAAAATCAAAAAATTAAAAACATTGTCCATAAAAAAGAAATAAAATTCACCATCAATATAATATAATACTTTCAATTGAAGTATTATCATTAATAAGTTCCCGAACCAAAGATCAAAAACTTACCTTTTGTGTCTCTCGCGAGGTACGGCTCACCTTTGAAAGTTAAACAAATTATAAGAGGGGTATAAGGCGGGTTGTTCCTAGGAACTACAACCCTAAAGGAGAAAGGTTTTTAATAGCTTCGCGCTTTCCTACTCCTCCGCTCCTTTGTGCGTTTTTCTCTTTGAAGAGTTACCGAGAAGCGAGTTGATTATTAGGTTTAAGTGTCTTATCTCATTGTCTGTTATTAAATTATATTGTGAATACATTGTTGAAAAAACCAAAAAAAAGGTATAAAAAAAGAGAAAAAAAAAAGAGAAAAAAAAATTAGTATAAATTTTCTTTTTATATTTTAGTGCATGCGCACTCGTTCTTAATCTCGTAATTCTAACCGTCAACAACAACAAGTCAACCCGACTTTTGTTGAACCATTTAATCTTGTGGAACCAATTGAAAATCAAGCTCCTCCCGTAGTTACGATGGCCGATAATTGTACTATGGCGCAATTACTCGAAGCACCCACCGAGGGTTACGAGGATGCCATCGTTGTTCCCGAGATTACCGCGGACAACTTTGAGCTTAAGCACGGATTGCTTACCCTCGTTCAAAACAAAGAATTTTTCGGACATGACAAAGAAGACCCTCATGCTCACATACGATATTTCAACAAGATCACTTCTACGATGAAGTTCTCGACCGTCTCGAGTACGTCGGTTAAGCTTATGCTTTTCCTATTTTCTCTCGAGGGTGCCGCCCGGATTTGGCTTGAAAAAGAACCCCCTTGATCGATTCTCACATGGGATGATCTTGTTTCGAAATTCATCAACAAATTCTTCCCTCCTTCCAAAACAACAAATCTTTGAAATGAAATCACGAGATTTCAACAACGATTTGATGAAACTTTTTACGAGGCATGGGACCGATTCAATGATCTTCTTCGGGCATGCCCACATCATGGATTTTCGGAATTACATCAACTCGATACTTTCTATAATGCTTTGAACTCTAATGATCAAGATTCGTTGAATTCCGCCGCGGGTGGTAACTTTTTGGATAAAATGCCCCGTGATTGCCTAAGAATCATCGAGAGCAAATCCAAAGTTCGTAATTCACGTAACAAACCGGTTGTTGCCAAAGTGAGTTCGAGCTCTTCCACCCCCGGTATTTCTCCCGATGTTGCCGAACTTAAAGATATGGTGAAAGCTTTACTTCTCGATAAGAAAAACCAAACCCAAGCTCTTGCTACCGTAAAAGCGGTCCCGAGGAGAGTTGTGTTACTTACGGTGGTGCTCATTCTTATTGAAATTATCCCGCCACCGATGGCAACGTTTATCGTGACAATATTCAAGAATACGTCTCTCAAGCTGCCGCAGCTAATTTCAATCAAGGAAATACCGGTTACCGAGCCCCGATTGCTAATCAAATTCGACCTCCCGGTTTTCCTCCCGTTCAACAAAACCAAGGAAATAATCAAAACCGTTACAATCAAAACCGGGGGAATAATTACAACCAAGGCCAAATTTATCGACCCCCGATTAATCAACCCCAGGTTCACCAAGCTCCACCTTACCATGCTTCGGCTCCGCAAACACAAGGTGTGTCCAAGGATGATTTTCAAAACTACATCAAAGCTAATGATGCGGTTATGATAAATATGCAAAATCAAAATCAAAACTTGCAAAATCAAATGACCAATTTAACGGACATGTTTCCAAGTTTGTAAATTCCAATACCGCTTATACTTCTGGTTTAGGGACACTTCCTAGTAATACCATTACTATAACACCTCGTGTTTTAGGTCATTGTATGACATTATGTAATTCACAATTTATTTTTAGGGTTTTACGCGTTTACTCTTAAACCGTAAACGTTAAGTTAAATCGCGTAAACTGAAAATGATCATTCAATGTAAACGGGCATTAAACGATTAAATGTTTACATCAAGCAAGTGTTATATGATTATTATGAGGATAATTAATAACTTTGTTCATCTTATTTTTATTGGCTACGTAAAATGCTTACGTTTCGCGATAAAATGCGTTTAGGCATTCCCGGAAGTTCCAAAACCTAACTACGCCTAAACGAATACCCACGATTATACCCAATACACAAAATAATAAAAATAACATCTTATATATATATATATATATATATATATATATATATATATATATATATATATATATATATATGCCGAAATTATTAGGATAAAACCAAGGAGTTACAACTTGTACATAATATCTAAGATATTATAAAGATCTAGGGAACAAAACTCTTACACCATTATCAACTTGACTTGTTAACCTTGAGCAAGGGTTAGAAAGTAACCATGGTTAGGTTAACAAGATATTTTTACTATAAATACACATGCATGCATAGGTAACCTTTACTTAAACTCTTTACATGCAAAATTTATTTTCTTCCTCTCTTTTATACTCCAAAACCCACGGCACAATTAACAAACATAATCAAACCATACAAAATTTTTATACAATCCATACAACCCTTTACACATCAATCCTAAGGTATACTAAGGTGTTTGCAAGCATTGGTTCATCATTTGCAAGGTTTAAGGAAGAAAAGGAAAGATTAGGGTTTCAAACCTAATCTAGGGTTTATAAGCTAGTAAGCTTTGGTTTTGAATCTAAACACGGGTTTAGAACTTATTTCTCATCTCTTACATCATCTCTAAGGTTTTCTTAATTCCTTTATACTTTTATTTCTTATGATTTTATGTGTTATATGTTAATTATGGCTATAATCACCACTAAGGACTTTTAAATATGTAAAATGAGTTATTATTTATGTTTATGATTTTATGCACTTATTCTTATGTCATATGGTTATATATATCATGGAAAAGTAAATATAAAAGTATGTTAACATATGGTTTAAGTATAAACATGTTTAGGTTAAAATTAGGGTTTTATAAGATTACTAAATCTTCACATATGAAAGTAATGAAATAAATTGTTAAAACTTGTTACAATGACTTTACAAGGACTATGGATGAACTTGGACATTATTATAAGTACCACATATGTAAAATATGGTTATAAGAGTTTTTATAGTAAACTACTAAATTAATTAATACATAAAACAAGGTTTTTATAAAGAAATATACATGAATACTTAGGGGCTGTTTTAATTCGAATTTTAGACAGTAGGTATTGATATAATATAATAATAATACGTCTCGTGACGATTCCGAAATGATAAGAAACTTGAAAAACCGATCTATAACGAAAAAGATACGTTAATTACGAGTTTACGACTATAAATACTTTTATAAAACTATTTTTATAAAAGTTACTATTCATTACAGCAACTTTCATTTTTAAAACATCTAAAATATGATATAACTTTTAATTACGAGATCGTACTCGAAAGAATCGCTAAAAACGGAACTATAACGAATAAACTACGACATTTTCGATAATTAAAGTTTATAAAAGTAATTTTATAAACTATGAACAGTAAAAAGTACTATTCATCAGCGGGATTAACTTTATAAAATATAATACATCTTTTAATAACAAAGACGTACTCGAAGGAATCACTAAAATCGGGATTAAAACGAATAAGTTATTACGATTACAAGTTTAAGCTAATTAAAACTAAAAACGAGTATATAGCTGTTGTGAATAGTAAAAACACTATTCATCGCAGAATATCAAAAACTTGAAAATGTAATATTTTGATCACTCGTCTTACTACGAAGACGTGGACGTAAGAAACGCGAGCAACGGGCTTAAAACGACCAAATTAGGTCATTTTTACGAAAAGTATATTTATAAACGTTTTCACTTTATAAATATTATTTTACTAAAACGATTAGTCGGTGATTATGCTATATAGAATATTGAGTGGTTATCAAAGTGCTATAATACTAGGGAGTTTCATAATGAGGCCTCTTCGGATGGCGTATCGACGAGTTGTTGGATTTACGATTTAAAGTGTCCTAACTCCTCGTACGTCATGTCATGACCTCTTTAATTATGATAGCCCGAACGATAGTACGATGTAACAACTATAAGATTATATTCAATGTTATTAATTAAAGTACTCAGTACTTATACGACCTTAATTTAAATAGGTTGCATCTATCGTCTTGCGTGACGTTTTATCTGTGATTATTTGGACTATCTGTACTCAAGGTGAGTTCATAGCCCCACTTTTTACAGTTTTACTGATTTACTATTATTTGGGGTGAAAACATGCTTTGTTTTATAAATTGGACGCAAGTGTTTAAAGTATATTGATTATGTGTTTGCCTAAGTAGCGATAACCCTCCTGAGCCCATTATCATGAACTGTCAATTGCATAGATGTAGTTGTTAATTGCATTATGTGAGCGCGAATGTTATAAATAGATCTATTGGGATTAACCTCCCCGTTTGGGTGATTAGCTATCACCGGGAACGAACGTTGACCATGTCGGACTTGGATGTTGCGGGTTACAACATCTGTACGGGCAAAATAACTGCTAAAATAGCAAATATAGGTTGAGCTTCAGTGTCATGAGCTTAGTGCAACAGTAATCTGGTTTTGTGATTGTTGGCATATGTTGTAACATCACGGGAAAGTCTTGCGGTCCTGCATAATTTAAATACATAAACCTATGAATTCACCAACATTTTTGTTGACGTTTTAAGCAATGTTTTCAGGAGGTCAATAGGCACGAGGTGCCAAGGATGCATTGGATTACATTTTGGATTGCACACTTAAAGATTTATGTGCATCATATTTTGGGAATTATATTGTTGTCTTTTGTAATATTAAACAAGGAACAAGTAAAGCTTTATGCTTTTGTATTATGTCTTATAATTAAATCCAATGTATCAATTTAAACGACTTTTTGTGTCGTTCTTATATATATCTTATGCTGTTGATCTTGAAGTAACACGCCCTGGATCCTTATTCCACTGCGACCCATTTTGCGGGTGTTACAGATAGTAACTAACTGATTCACACATATCATACTATCTGCTTTGAGACGTTCCAATATTGAGAACAAGCTAGCATAGTGAATCTAATACATCTGTGTTAGAGGATCTTATGCTTAAATCTGGAAATCCTGTCAAGGAGATTCTTCTAAATTGAATCTACCTGATCACATGTTGGTCCTCACGAAACCAAAGTTAATCCAACCAAATCCGGGCGAATGACAAAGCCATATTCGTCTACAAGCTTTATTGATGACTATTTTATTTCAGGATTCATATAAAGATGGAGATGGAGACACCTCATTCCAGCTGAGTCGGATTCATTACCACATGCTCATGCTCAAACTACAAAGACATACTATAGGCATCAAGATTTAAGAATCAAGAAAGCTTAAGAATTAAAGACAAAGACTTCCGTAAACTCTGATATTAATGATCCCTCCTCAGAAATTAAGCTTCAGGTGAGATTATTAAAGAGCTTTCAAATAGATGCAAAGTATGAGCATGTTGGTCAAGATACAAGATCGCAAGATGGCAAAGATGACAAAGACAAACAAGGAAAAGATTTAAAGATCTCGGAATCAAAGACAAAGTCGAAAGACAATGACAAAGGATAAAGATCAAAGATCACATAGCATGAAGGAACAAGCCTACAACATAATAAAGACTAAATAATTAAGAACTTAAAGACAAAGGAATCTCAACAAAGTCCAAGGAAGCACGATTCAGATCTCACTCAGGATTAGATGAACACACATTAAGGGAGATTTTAGCCTCAAAATATGTTTATTTAAACATGGAAGCTAGAATCACTTCAGGAGCCTCGCATCAGGGTGATTGTTAGCCTTAAAAATATTAAGTTGAAAAGGAAGCTCAGCTTCTAATCATGAGCTCAGTCTTTATTTAATTTAAATGTTGTAATAGCTAGATCATGTAAACAACCCTCATATATGTAAGCGAATCGATCACGTGTATCAGGCGTAAGCCCAAGTAATCCCAAGCTCGGCCCATAGAAATACCATAGGCGTGTAAGCCTCATGGTTTAAGTATAAATACCCCTCTCTAAGTGTGGAGACGGTGTTGGTTCATTTGTAATTTTTTACATTTGTAATTCAACCATTCACTTTCTTTCTCTTTATTTCTCTCTTTAACTTCTCTCTAAACTTCTTCACATCTCCCTTCTCTTTTCTCCTTGAATTCGTATACCATGGTTATGAAGTGAGGTGATTACAGGTTACCGACACCATATTATGTTCCTTCTCTTATTTTGAAATCATTGATCACTTTGACCAAAAAAATTTGTTTAAACAAAACATGATCTCATATATGATATTTGGATGGCCAGCAGATTGCTGACTCCTCATCCTGTTAAATTCGGGAAACGGTCGTAACCAAACACAATCTTCACCATTTATTCCATTTATCTATATAAATTGTGTTTGAAAAAGACAAATTTATCATTTGTTTTCGTAACATACCTTTTTGTTTAACAATGAAGCCTATTTGAGTTTCTGAGAAAACTTTTTCCAATTAAGTTATCATTTTTAAAACCCAAAATTTTCAGCCCATTATACCTTACGAAACCCATCTTAAGCCCAAAATATCATTTTACGAAACTGAAACCAGAGAAACATGACTTTTGTAAACTTGATTTTACAAACTGAATGATTCAACCTTTTTGAACAGCTTTAATTATCATTTTTCAACGTTTTAAGCTTATTTAAAAACCTAAAGTATTATTATAATCATTACGAAACTTTCTTAGTTATGAAAACATCGATTTCTATCATAAAATGATATTCCCAATGATCAATGAATTCCAATCCAATTACTTGGTATATACAATTATTTTGCCTCAACCAATTTCATATTTGCACACTTTTAAAATTTACGAAACCCTAGATCTCACCGAAACCTATTTATTCAATTAAATTAAGCAATTAATAACACAAAGATTACAAATAGGACACAATTCTTACGTTTTCTAGCACAAGAGATCGTTTAAACGATTTGGATTGCAAGATCTTTGATACGAAAGCTCAAAATGGCAGAGAATATATGAAACCTTGATATTACAAAAGTAATTAGGTTTCATTCGTAACCATCTATTTATATCTCTGAAAATAACTTTGACACTTTGTCAGTTTTAGTCCCTCAAGTTTCTTACGTAAACTTTTTAGACCCTACGAAAACTACTTTTGAACTTTGTCATTTTCAGTCCCTTGAGATCCTTTCGTACACTTTTGAGACCCTACGAAAGTTACTTTTGAACTTTGTCATTTTTAGTCCCTTGAGATCCTTTCGTACACAAATACCACCCATACGAAAGTCATTTTGCCATTTTCCACCTATAATCTTAAAAACTTGACTTTCGTATTCCTCTTTCCTTTTTATTCAAACTTTTCATAACTTCCTATAGAAGTCTTTACGACCCACGCATCAAGTTTTTGGCGCTGCTACCGGGGAATAGTTAGGTTTTGATCTTAGTTTAGCTTAGTTCTACACGCTCTTGAATCCTATAGGGTGAGATTTTATTTTCGTTTATTAGCTTTCTTGTAGGTCTATCTTTTCTTTGTGTGTTTTGTTCGTAATTTTCATTGATTAAATCCACTCTTCATTATGGAGAATGCAGAAATCCCACGAGGTTTCACCTCTAATAGTGAATTTCTTTTATCATAAAAAAAGTTGGAAATTCGAGTCTGCTTAAGGGATAGAAAGATTGTTGACCCATTAGTCAGTTCAGATAACATAGAATACTTTGAAACCTTTCCCACCTTAGAAGAATTAGGATATCAAGAGTGGCTCTTAAAATACCCCAAACCATCTTGGGTTAAGGCAAGTAAGAAAACCATAAACTTAATTAACATTAAGATCTTATGCCAGGTTGGTCACTCCTTAAAAGACAAGGCTTACATCAATTTAGAATCACCAATTCAATGTTATGTCTAAAAACATTACAAATGGATCATGAGTCAAGGGTTAGAGTTGAGACCAAAACCATCCACCCTAGTAAGAACAAACAAATTTGTAGGAACGTTAGGGGTTTAAAAGTTTTTGTAGGAAACTTCACGTACGAATGTAATTTCATGATTTTGGAGGATACCACTAGCATTATAGACGACCAACTAGGAAAAGTAGTCTTTGGAAAACCATTCGTAAGAGAAACTGGCCTTGTTTATAACAAGGAAGAGGGAATGGTTGTATTCGAAAAAGATAACAAGAAAATTACATTTACGATGCCTACATAAGATGGAAACTTTTAACCATATAGATTTAAAGATGTAGATACCAATTCCATAACCTCCCTTTGTCTTGAGATTAATGATAACCATGGGAAAAACCTATTATTAGATTGCAATCTTATGGTACCCGAATACAAGAGAAGACGAAAGTATTGCAAGGGAAATTCGACACCTAATGAAATTGGAAAGAGAGGCATGTAAAAGAAACAAAGGAGAAGTCACATAAGAGCGTGTGACTTCGAGTCTAGCTACAAGACTCATAACTAAAGAAAAGCGCTTCTTGGGAGGCAACCCAATGTTTATTTTTATCTCATATTAGGAGTGTCTTGTGTTTTAATTCTTTTTATTTATTCTTTTATGTTTGAATTCATCATTTGTAATCATGCTTTGTTTTGTCTTTAACCTCGTCTTAATTTCAATCAAAGGTATTTTACAACAAAATTAGTGTATGGGAAATATTCGGTTTTTAAGGACCAATTCAAACATAATAAATAAATTGTTTAGATTAATTTATGTTAGTTTCGAGTCATATGATTGTACTGACTAATCTCAGGTTTCAAGTAGTAATTCATAAAGGAAATAACTTATATAATCGCGTGCATGAAGTTTTTCAAAGAAAATAAAAAGAAACTTCTTCCAGAGGTTAAAGACGGCGTCAGGATTTAT
>BQNB010121761.1:0-20404 GCA_026074375.1 Tanacetum coccineum
GGGCTGAGGTTGGATAAGGTCATGTGATAGGACATGAGTTAGTACAAGAGACTACTGAGAAGATCTCGCAGATTAAGGATAGACTTAAGGCTATGCGTGATCGTCAGAAAAGTTATGCTGATAAGAGGAGGAAGCCTCTAGAGTTTAGTGTAGGCGAACATGTCTTGCTCAAAGTGTCACCTTGGAAAGGTCTGGTACGCTTTGGGAAGAAAGGGAAATTAGCTCTAAGATTTGTTAGACCTTTTGAGATTGTTGAGAAAGTAGGCCCCGTAGCCTATCAGTTAGATTTGCCTGAAGAGTTAGATGGTGTTCATGACACGTTCCACGTGTCAAACCTTAAGAAGTGCTTGGCTGATCCAACACTACAAGTGCCCTTAGATGAAATCTAGGTTGATGCCAAGTTAAATTTTGTGGAAGAGCCTGTAGAAATTTTGGAAAAAGAGTTTAAGAAGTTGAAGCAGAGTAGGATTGCCATCGTCAAGGTTCGGTGGAATTTGAAACGTGGTCTGGAATTCACGTGGGGACGTGAAGATCAGATGAAACTAAAGTATCCACACATGTTTAAGACTGATAGTTGTTAATTTCGAGGGCGAAAATCTTTTTAAGGGGGTAGAATGTAACCCTTTCCCTTTTTGTGAGTTTGGATTGTTCTAATTTTAGTCCTTTGACTATTTGACTATTGTCGCTTGTTAGAAAAAATATTGTGATGACGATGATGAATTTGTGAGATTTAAGTATTATAAGGTTTATTGTGTATAATAACCCTTCTTGTGTGATTTAAATGTTCTAATTTAGTCCTTCGACTATTTAACGCTTGTTAGTTTATTTAGAACTTGTACCGTGTTGACGGTGGTGAATTTATGAGATGTGAAGTGTTTTATGGTTTATGGTGTATAATGATCCTTTTTAAAGGGTATTATTGTGTTAATTGTATTCCGGGTGGTTGACCTGTCAATCTTCGAGAAATGTCAAAAAATGAGCCCCGACACGTCCGTTAATGTCCAGATGAGTTTTTGGGAAGTATAAGGTGTAATTATATCGTGTAAATACTCTAGGTTATTGGAAAAGTATTTTTAAAGTGAATAAAAATACTAATTAACTTTGGAAAATATATTACGATCAAGTTTTACGAGTTGTAAATGAACCCGACACAAAAAGGAAGGAGATGAACCCCTAGGATTCCTAGGCGTGGGTTCAAGTCTCATAGGAGACAAGTATGCCATTTTTTTTCTAAGATGTTCCCCACTTGTACAAATATATTCCCACTACCAACATTCTTCTCATTATCCATTTCATTTCAAAAAAATAAACACACTAGTGTCTGTGTGTGTTGTTCGTCCGCCATCAAGCCACAACCAAACTCCATAAATTTTCCAACTTTGATCAAGAACGTGATATTCTGGGTTGATACGAGTATTTGTGTATTCATTTAAACAACGTTTGGGTTGTCCGGTTCATGACAAAATCTATATTTTTGAAGATTTTCTTATAAGTTCATAAATTTAAATTTCGTTTGTCCTTTTGGATTGTTTATGATGCATAGATGTTAGTTGTACAAGTTGATCGTCGTAAAAGTGAGTATTGAAAAAAAATGGTAAAAAAAGGGTACGTTTGAGGTTCGAACCTAAGGAAAGAAATATGAGGTTTTGTTAGTTTTGATATTGTGGTCGTGATGGTTGAAAAACATATATTGCTAAATAGCTTATTTTGTATTATAGATTGTATAGCTTATTTTTGGGCTTTTCGAGCTTATTTTGGGCTTATATAGTTTCGGCTTATTTGGGAAACACAAGGGAGACGATTTTTTATTATTTATTTTATATGTCGTATGTTTGAGGACTATTATTTTAGCTTATGGTGTTAACCAAATGTGATACGTAGTTTATTAGCTTATTAAAGCTTAATATATATGTATTTTAGAGCTTATGGGCTCACGGCCCAATAAGCCACCTATAAGCCATTTTCTGTAGGCGAATTATACGTTTCATCAAGCGAAGTATATGTCATTGTGTAAACAGGCAACTATAAACTTTTCTTGTAGGCGAATTATAAGCCTTTCTAACAGGACAGGCGAAGCATACGTGTTAAACAGGCGAAGTAATACATTTGTTTAACAGCGAACCTATAGCTTTCATTTTAGCGAAGTATACACTTTGTCAAAGGGCGAATTATAACGAAAACTCAAATGATTTATACATTAAGTGAGGCGAGACTATACTACAGTGTAGGGTGAACTATACCTAAGAGTAGAGGCAATTTATTACGTTAAAAAAATAGGGTTGATTTTTTGGGATTTTTTTTTTTACTTTGAGGATTAAATAAAAAAATTTGGCAATTAGTTAGTTTAGGTGATTAAATTGAGGCAAATTATCGGATTATTCTTTGAGTATTGAGATAGTTTGTTCGAGACAAGATGAGTCGAACGTGAGTAACGGTTGTTCGACAATGCGGATTCTGTTTTTATCGGTTAATATTCTCATGGAGTGAACGGTTTTATGAACTATCTTGAAGAGCAAACTGACGGGGAACAATGATAATTTCTATTACGAATGGGGAACAACCATTGCCTTTGTTGGCTCCAGTGTCAACTTGCCTGGAACCCGCACAGAAGCACCATCATACTCTTAGAGGATCCTAAAAATTTTGGACTGCTAAGAGAAAAAGATCCGAAAGAGTGATCGTCTTGCAAGATCTCTTTGATTCAAAGCTTCCAAATGACATCTATTCTCTCATTATAGCAACAATACTGTCTATCACGATTATGGAGCGCTTGAAAGAAAATGCTGGTTCTGAGTATGGTGAACCATAATAGAAAGCGCCGCAATTGTATGAAATGAAGTATGAGACTTTCAAAGCTACTGATGGAGAACAATTGCTTGATACTTATTCTTCGTTACTTACAAGTATTAATGATTTGAAAAGAAGTGGTGGTTATAAGAAAATAAATGTGAGTTGAATTACCTGTTTTTGACAATCGCAACAGAATGGAAGACATTATGGTACACTGATGAGCAAACTAAGAACTTAAGGATGATATCAATATTGATGCTCTCTACAACATTCTAAGCAAAACCAAGGTGATGTGAATGATGCTATGGGAAATAAGAAGAAAGCAGTTGTGGTTTATTTCAGATCCATTAGCGTTGTTTGCTAAAAACAAAATGAAGCAACGCAAGAGAAATTATAGTCAATCAGAATCTGAAGGAAGTGATGATGAAGATATTAGTGATTTGAAAAAGATTACCGCGTTGTTAGCAAAAGCTTTTAATCGAAAGAAGTATTATGCTAAGCCAACAAACAACAATTTGAGAACTTCTTCAGCTTCTTCTTCAAGAAACCAGAGTATGTGAAGTCAGAGGAAAAGAAAGAGGATAAGAAAGTCGATGAGAAAAAATGGGATATGAGCAAAGTTAAGTGCTATAATTGCAAGAAGGAAGGACATTTTGCCAAAGACTGCAAGAAGAGCTCAAGGTCAAAGACTACAATACTACAAGACAAAAGATGTTTGCTTAGCTAGAAAGATGGTGATGAACAAGTGCTTCTTACTGAGGACCAAGCTTGGATGGAGTCCAGTAGTGATTCAGATCAATAGATCAGTGCAAATATGGTCTTCATGGCTAAAATGGAAAAGGTTCTTTCGGATTCAAAGGAAAGTTCGTCATCTGCTGAAGAAACGATTGCTTAGGTATCTTATTACACCTCTGATTCTGAAAGTGAATCTGAATATGAAACTTCAGAGTATTATGATAACTCTACTAATTATGGTTTATTTGGGGACAATGATGATGATCAAGAAATTTTTCATGATGCAATTGAATCTGCTAGTGAAAATTTTAATGAAAATCATATTGCATCTCAAACAAATCATGATGAGTCAGAAGTTGATCATAATGATTCTGAAGAAAAGGATTATTTAGTTGATAAATTGATTAAGAAGTTTAACCAAAAGATTCCTAAATGTTAAAAACGTATTGAGAAAGCAAATAAACAAAGCAAAGATTTAGAAAATCAAAACAATGATTTACAAGATAAATATGATGTTTTGAAAAATCAAGTAAACACTTTTTTTCTAGAGAAAAACAATGAATTTAATGAACAAATAAAAGTGTTAAACGAAAAGAATGATGATTTGCTTGCTCAAACGGAAGTTTTACAAGAACAACTCAAAGTCAGAAATGTTGTGATTGATACTCACACTAAATGTCAAGCACAATATGCAAAACTTGAGGAAGAAATATATGAATACATGATTAGATATTCTGCTCTTTGTGATAATGATAAACAACATAAGAAAAAGATTGATGAACAAGAGATTTTATTTGATAAGATGAGTCATCAATTAGTTGAGATGAATAATAATGTGATGAGGCTTCAAGAGAAAATTTTAGAAAAGATACAAATAATGTTTGAATTAGAAGAGTGTGTGCCGTAACAAGGATTTAAAAATTGAAACGTATTTGGAAAGATTGAATGATTGTGAAAACAAACTTCATAAAATCGAACAAACGCATCAGATAATACACATGATCATGCCTTCTAAGGATAAATTGTATAATGGTCGAAAAGGAATAGGTTTTGAAAATCCAAGTTATTTTTTTAAAGCAAAAGAGTTGAGACCTAGTCTTTACGATGAGAGGGTTATTGGTCTAGGGTATACTCCAATGTTTCTCACACATTCGGATGAAGCCTTGGAAATTGAGAAATTTAAAAGAGCAGGAGAGAATAAAATTGAGTTTGCATATGATTATGGAAATCTGAATGAAAGTTATGTGAATGAAAAGATAAACTTTTCGGATGATTACTTTCAAGAGATAATAAATCTAGATTTTGAAAAGATTGATTCTTCGTTTTAGCAAACAAGTTCCACTTCAAACCAGTATGTGTTCGACTTGATTTAGAAAATAATCAGAAATTGATGTGGAAGATGAATGTGACTCCTTTTGGAAAAAGAAAAAGAAAATTTGGAAATAATTTAATCTTTGAAATCAAAAGGTCTTGAGTCGAGTGAAAATGCAATTTCTGAATCGGAAAGTCAAAGTGAAAATGATTGTCAAATGGTTGAAAAAGGTTGTGACAATTTGGAGAATTCAAATGTGGCACAAACTGTTTCACTAATTTCAGTGTCAAAACGTCTTGTGCTTTAAATAATGTCGAAAATAAAACAAAAAGAAAAAGACGTATGAGAACATCATCAAAACAAAATGACAAACAAGTGGATAATGATGGATTGTGTGCTAATAGAGATTTTGTTCATTTTTCAGATTTAGACACTTTAAGTAGTGTTAGAAGACCTAAGCATAGCGGCGTTATTTGGAAGAAGAAATAATGTTGATTTGTCTTCTGTTAGTAATCAAAAGTGAACAAAAGATGTTAAGCATATTAAGTAAAGAACTTTTGTTATGTAATAATTCTCATCATGTAGACACTAGAAGTGCTTATGCTTATAATGATGCTATGAATGTTTCTTGTAATTCTAGAATGCATGCTTCTTATGATGTGAATGATTTGTTTGTTTTAGATGATGTGAGTGTAAGAAATTCTCGAGTTAGCAAGATGCCTTTTATAAAAAAGCCTCGTGATTCTTTGAACGTGCGTTCTAAGAGTAATTTGAATAACTCTTTACCTATAACTTTGTTTAGGTGGCTTCCTAAAATGCAACCGTTAGCTGAACCCATATCTAAATGGATTCCTAAAGTTATGCGTCAAATAGATAAAAATTCTAAGACACCTAACTCACAGGGACCTATTTTCAAATGGGTACCCAAAGTTTGTTGAATATATTTGGTGTTTTATTTATTGCAGATAGTCCAGATTTGTCTTTGGATCATCGATTCGGGATGTTCAAATCATATGACGGGTAAGTGTGCTCTTTTGACGAACTTTGTGGAAAAGTTTCTTGGAACGGTTCACTTTGGCAATAATGATTTTGCGGTGATTGCTGGCTATGGAGATGTATTTTAATGGATCCAAGACGATCAAGAAAGTGACTATGTTCGAAGGGTGTACCTTAAATATGTCGGCTAATACGGAATTACATTAGTTTATATTAGCCGGACACACAGGACTAAGAAATGCAATGTAGTAAGTTTAATCGTGTCCAGTTGCTATATATATCCCATCCATCACTTCCATAGGAGGGTGAGGATTCATAATTTTGTAATAAGGTGTATGTGATTTTCCTCTCACTCTATAGAAAAACACACATCTTCCCTTTTCTCCATCACTAATAATAGGCTTTACTATTTGTTTTTAATCCTCCCTCGAACCTCCGGTTCATCTTGTTAGCTTGTGAATCTTTGGGATAACAATTGGTACCAGAGCTAACCGGGGGTGTATTGTATTCGTGTGGGTTTAGTGTTTGTGGTTTCGTGGCTTATTGAGCTTATTGATTCGGCTTATTTTTTATCTTTCTACTTAGTTTCCTTTTTTTGAAATAGATTTTTTTTCTTTTTCTTTTTTTTTCTCTCACAAACGTTTTTTTAAAAGTTTTTTTTTGTTAATATAAGATTGTTGTTGGAATTAAGGAAACACATTTGTTTTGTGTCTCCTCAAATCAAACAACATCTTTGTGTTGTTTTTTTTTCACGTCTGTTGTTTTTCTTCTTTCTTTCTTTTTCGGTGAAAACATACAAGATCGAGCTCAACCTTGTGATACAACCGATCTAGTGACATCGAACTAGTAGACCATCGAACGAGTAACAATCGAACGAGGGAAAACTTGATCACTCGAACGAGGGAAAACTTAGTGACATCGAACTAGTAGACCATCGAACGAGTAACAATCGAACGAGGGAAAACTTGATCACTCGAACGAGGGAAAACTTAGACCATCGAACGAGACCATCGGCGAGACCATCGATCGAGACCCGATCGAACGAGTGTAAGATTGCAAGCATCGAACTAGTGACATCGAACGAGTGGAAAACGTAACAAGGATCGAACGAGTAAAATACACAAGGATCGAACGAGTGGTTTTTCTATAGGACCGAACGAGTACTCGTTTAATTGTTTTCGGTTTTCGGGTTCGAGTGTCGGTAATCTACGGGACTTATAACGTATACCGTTCCGATCGTGTCATCGTTTCGATCAACGTGGTATATTCGACTTTCACCGACGATAACCGTACCAGTTCATTAGATCAAATCACTCGTCGTTCTTATTTCTACAAATTTTCAAAACGAAAAGATGATAAGACAATGGAGGGAAATGTCTTATTAATTAACTAAAATTCAAGAGTGACAAGATTGGTCCCTGAACTTCAAACCCAATTCAAACTTCGACCTTTGTTTGTTTTATAACCCTCATTGTTAAAACAACATTACATCGTTTGTCCTTCTCCTTTCAAATCAGCCCGTTAGCCCTTCAACGTGAATTGTTTGTGCACCGTTTGCCGTTTTTAAGCTCATTAATCATTTCAAAAGCTCACGTACTTCATGTTCAACAACGATTTCACCTACAACAATTTTTTTTATTCACGGTTTTTTCTTGATTTAGTAAAATCCCGTAAAAGTCGATTTATTTTTACGGTTTAAATCATAGAATTGCAAAATCCCGTGAATATTAATTGATTTCAACAACACAACAAACACGATACATAACACTAAAACGATCTGAATAAGATTCACTTAAACGTCAAAACGGCTATGGAATTAGGATTTTAATGTCAATGATAACGGAGTTTATTGGGTTATCCCTTATTGAGTTGAAGTGGGTTTCCAATGAAGGCGTTACTATTTCCACAACGAGACTTCCTTCTACTTTCTACCCCTTTTCTTCAAACCCAATCTATCGATTGATGACTTGCTTGAACGTATACAGTTATGATTGAGACTTGGATTATCTAGTTATACCCGATGTAAGGAGTTATATTATAGTACTCACGGGTTATAGCTATCACTTAAAGGAGTTACGTTGTAGTTCTCAGTGTCACACGCAGATGCCGATGTGGATAGTCTCAAGAGGTGTTGTACTTATTTTGGCTCTTAGTTGAGTGTATAGGGTACTTGGATGCTTTCTTCTGCACCGTTCTTCAATCAACAATAGTGCAAGCTTAAGTAACAAATTTGGGGAATTCTACTTCATTTTCAAGTTTGGTATATCGGGTTTACTTCACCAAGTGGTCACAGCAATAGCCGATAGAATACGAGGTTGGTAAGTTAGCCACAGAGTAAAAGGTTGAGATGTGATCAGCAATTCTCACGGGATATTTGAATCTACTGAACGTCAATGATACTTCATAGTTTCAGCAAAATCTTTCAAAGCTCTTCAATGTCTTTCATAACTTTTCAAGATTGTTGCTTATGACAAGAACTTCTCGTGTATATGGTCGTCCACGTCAATGATGCTTCCGAGAGTTCGAAACCATCATGGGGGAATACGTGTACTTTGATACTTTGATGCTATCAGGTCAACCTCCTGGGGGAAGTAGTTTATACTACTTCACTTAGTATGGTTTGTGAAGTATTTTGCATGCGTGAGAAGAAAACTGTTAGCTGTCTCTGCATGTTCCCCCAAACGGATATTCATCAAGACCGAATGTCACGATACAGTATAGAAGCAGTATTAGATGGTTTGGTTGACTGTTTCCTCTACTAAATTCCGCTGTGCACTTTAAATGTCAATGTTAGAAGATCGTTCAAGCTACATCAACGTTTCAGAATATGCTCAAGATACGGATGTTGGTTTGGGGGAAGCTGATTCAAAAACTTCGCCAAAAAAGGAGTCCTAATGAAAGAAAGCTTTTAAAGACATGCTGCATGAATTGGGGGAAGTTAATCCAACTCATGCATACTACAATGGTTCCAGAATAAGTCAAGACAAAGAAGATCCAAGCTGGAGTACAAGTATCAAGACTAGAAGACAAAGACGTCATCTTCACATTGGGAAGCCGACTTGATGTCACTTTATTTGTTGTAATTTGTACTTGATATGAACAATTTTGTAAGTAATTCCGTATGCCCACATATTGGGGGAAGATTGTTAGCCTTAAAATATGTCGGCTAATACGGAATTACATTAGTTTATATTAGCCAGACACGCAGGGACTAGAAATGTCAAGTGTAGTAAGTAGATCGTGTCCAGTGCTAACAATCTTGTGTGTCTGGCTAATATAAACTATTTAGCGTTGGACAATTTTGTGACAAGGGCCTTGAAGTCGCCTTTTGAAAGTCTACATGTTTTGTTCAAAACGAAGATGGGTACGGTATTTGCGTACCTGATCGTGCTCGTCACATTGTATAAATTATCGCTCTTTAATGAAATTGGCTTCGAATATCTCGCTTTTGTCCCTAGCAGAAGGCATCTCTTCACAATCTTGGTTGTGGCATCAACGTCTTTCTCATCTGAATTTCGCCACAATCAATAACCTTGTGAAAAACAATCTTGTTCGAGGATTTCCTAAGATGAAATTCGAGAAAGATCATTTGTGTTCCGCTTGTGAACAATGGAAGATTCATCGGAAACGTCACAAGTCCAAAACGGCTTTTGTTTCAAATAAGCCACTTTATCTTCTTCATATGGATTTGTGTGGTCCGATGCGCGTCGAAAGTATGTCCTCAACTTTCATGGAAGAATTCTCAGCATTTTCGAGCTTCAAAGAAAAAGAAAATGACAGACTACTTCAGAATAATGTGTTCAAGAATAAGGAAGAAGTCGTCATCAAAAACACAATAAGGATAGTTCCAAAGTAGATCATTTAGGGGGAGAATGTTAGAAATAAGGAAATGAACTACTTTAAATGTACTTATAAAGTACATGGACTAGTTGTGTCAAGTTAGGAAAGTTTAATAACCAATATGTCTATAAATAGGGAAGTATTTTATGCATGGGTAGTTGAATCATATATAATTAATCAAAAGGCAAGTTAGGTAACATCTCTCTCTAATCCACTCACTAACTAATTAACACCTGGATCTTTCACACACTAATTCATACAAATCAAGATTTATTGTTTTAATAAAGTGGTAACTTATATCATGTAAATACTCTAGGTTAATGGAAAAGTATTTTTAAGGTGAATAAAAATGCTAATTAACTTTGGAAAATATTTTACGATCGAGTTTTACGAGTTTTAAATGAACCCGACACAAAAAGGAAGGAGATGAACCCCCTAGGATTCCTAGGCGTGGGTTCAAGTCCCTTAGGAGACAAAAGTGCTATGTTTTTAGTTAGGATGTTTTTCCGCCATTTATGACAAATATATTCCCTTTAACCCAAACATTCTCATTCATTCTTTCTTTTCATTTTCAAAAAAACACACACTAGTGTGTGTGTGTATTCGTCCGCCACCAAACACAACAAAAAACACATAAAATTTATCCAATCTTTTATCAAGAACGAGGTGATTTAGAGTATTTTTGGTTTGATTCTAGTGTTCGGGTATTCATTAAATTTCGTTTGTCCTTTTGGGTTTATATTGATGCATAGAAGTTAGTTTTTGTACAAAGTGGATCGTCGTAAAAAAAATCCAAAACTCGTAAATGAAAATGATTAATAATAAGGGTGCGTTTGGTCGAAATAAAAGAAAAGGAGGTTTTTTGTTATGTAACAATCTTGTTTTCAGGTCCATTTACGATGCATTTAATTCACTATTTTTATTTTTTAATCTCGTACGCTGTTTACTTTTTTTAAAATTCTCATCATATAGTTAAACGCGTAAGCTAAAAAATTTATTTAACTAATCTGAACCAAACAATTAAGTTACGTCAAGCAAAGCATTATATTATTTTTTACTAAAGTAATAATAAACTTATAATATTTATTTTTATTGGTTTCGTTAAAGGCATTTATCGTTCCGATATAATACATTTAGGCATACCGCGGAACACCAGAACTTTTTCTATCCTTTCAACATAAATACCTATTTTTATACCCAATACTTAAAGTTTTATAAAACTTCACCCATGTTAACATTGTTAGTCATATCGTACATAAAATAAATCAACTAGAACATACACTTTACTAGTTATATCTTTATACATTTAAACTATGACTTACAAGATATTTTGCAAGATATCAAAAATCATATTGTGCTCCCTCCCCACCCATGAATTTCGGCAACAACAATACAAAAACAGACAAGAAGCACACAATTGACCAACTAGATCTTTGTACAACCTCAAACTCATTAAACCTTAAGGACTTTAGCAAGTCTTGACCAAGACTTTCCCTAGAATCCTCATCTTGTCTTAGACTTTCTATGAGCAATATTGACTAGTCCTTGGTGTACATAAGAGAGCCAACTAGTGAGAAATAAACACAACACTTTCCTTAAGCAAAATCAACACTTATTCTCTCTTTGTTTCTCTCCAAACCTACAGCTCAACACAAACAACATAAATAATCCATACAAATTTCATTTACCACTTATAAAGTATTCCTACATTCCTATCTAATATAGTCCTAAGGTGTATTGAAGGTTTAAGGTTTTAGGGTTTAAAAAGGTCAAACAAGCAGGATCAAGATTTAGGGTTTCTATGATTTAGGGTTTTCACAAGTGTTGAAACTAGGGTTTTGTTTTCTAAACAAGGGTTTAGATTTTGTTGTTCATCATAATACATCATCTTAAGGTTATCTAAAAACCTTAATCTTTTTACTTTCATGATTTTATGCATATATGATATTTGTATAGTTAATCACCATCTAAGAAACTTATTAACTTGTAAAATGGATTTTTACACTTGGTTATGATTTTGTACACTTTTACATATGTTATATGTATGTTAATATCATGTTATAATGGAAATATAACTATTGTATAAGTGTTGTTTAGTGTATAAAAGATTATATATGAACTAGTTACCTTAAAAATGTATTTATAAAAATTCATGAACAAATAGGTGTGTAGACTTATGGATCTTGTGATTCATGGACAATAGTTGGACAATATGAACTAAGGACCTTAAGTATGTAAGACTTGTGGTATAACACAGGGTAGATGACTTGTAACAAAGTGACTAAACTAAAAAGTTATAAAAACAAGTTTTAAACATATTTTTCACAAAAATATTCAAAAGGGCTGTTTGAATTCGAAATATAAAGCCTTCATTTTATATTTTTATAAAATACTACATGTCATGAGGATTCCAAAAAGGTAAAAAAAACTTGAAAAACCGAGTTATAACGAAGGAGATACGCTAATTACAAGTTATACGATAATAAACGCCTTTATAAAATAAATTTTAAAAAAACTATTTGATTTTCAGATCTGATATAAATGGTTGGTTATTTTTCACAAAAATTACATATTTTTAGGATTCCAAAACAATAAGAATCATAATTTTAGGATCAATAACGAAGGAGTTATGAATTTCGCAAGTTTATGATAATAAATACTTTTATAAAAATAATTTTATAAAATTTACTATTCACATCAGAAATATTTATTTTCAAAACATCATTATATAGATAGAACTTTTAATTACGAAGACGTGCTCGAAAGAATCACTAAAAGCGGAGTTAAAACAAATAAAATACGACGTTTACGAGTTTACGACGACTAATATTTTGATAACACATCTTAATACGAAAGCGTGGACATAAGAAACGAAAGAAACGGACTTAAAACGATAAAATTACGCCATTTTTACTAAAGTGTTATTTATAAACGTCTTAACTTATAAATATGATTTCACTAATGTGATTATATGGTGATGTAGCTATATAGAATTATATATGGTATTAGTTAATGAAAGTGCTTAGTACTTATACGACCTATATTTAATTAGGTTGCTTTCGGTCATTGTCGTGACGCATTTTCTGTGATACTTGATATCCAATTCACTCGAGGTGAGTTCATATCCCCATTTTACTACTTGATTGTTTTACAAACTCTACGGGGTGAAATTACATGCTTGTTTTACTATTGGACACAAGTGTTCTAAATTGTATACTATCCAGATTATTGCCTGAATATTATTGCTAAGTTACCACATTGCCATTTAAGTCCCTACCAATCATGAACCGTTAATTGCTATTGTAGTAAGCGCGAGTGTTATGGATAGATCTATCGGGACTGACAATCCCCACCTTTCTTTTGGGCCACAAGTTGATCATGGTGCATTTAACATTGTGAGGACAGTTAGGTTGTTGCACATCCTATATGTCCCTTGGGCACAAATTTAGTTAAGGATTTAGGGTCATGAGCTTAGTGCAATAATACATGTTTTGGACTACTGAATATGTTTCGTAGTCTACTATTACTTAAATCTTGTGGTCCACCTTTCTATCGATAAACCTATGATTTCATTCAACTTTTGTGTTGACTTTTAGCATGTAAATTTCAGGTCCTAAGGTATGAAGTTTGGAGGGGAACTGCGAGGATTGCATGAGGATGGATTCTGTGTTTACTTAAATTCGATGCAACTTTTATCTTTTTTAAAAACTTATGTCATCTTTTAGAATTATGAAGCTTTTGTTAAAAAGAACGTATGTTGAATGTTTATGACTCTTTTAAAATATATGGGACCTAATGTGAAAACTCTGATATTTTATAATGGCATCGAATGAAATTTATTATAAACGTCCATTTAAGGTCATTTCTTATATCTTGATGATTGTACTTTGACGTAGCAACCCATTGTTACCATTCCACTGCTACCAGTTATTTTTGGGGGGATGGTACTATTGGTATCAAGAGCCAAGGTTATAGGGAACTGGGTCATTTTCAAAACCTAGTCTATAACCAAAATTTTAAAGATTTTCTTTTCTTTCATTTTCAAAATGCAGAATCCTTTATCATTTATCCGATATCCACACGCGCGTATTCCCCGATCCTTACTTACTTTTCTGATTATCATTATTGTGTTATATAATTTTATATATAATACTTGGTTTAAATTCGATCTCTTACGTCTATCTTTTGACATATTATTATCTATTTCTATCGGTCAATTATATAAATATTGACCATTCTGATTAGTTTATGATTATTTATATCATTCTTCTATTTCCTTTTCTCTATCATCATCATGTGTCATGACTTTGCATACCTTTACGAATTCTTAATGAATTGTGTACTTATGTTGCCAGAATCATGCCGCCTAAGAAATTTGTTAAGAGGTTAGTGGAAAAACGTGTGGCTAAAGCTATTGAAGAATATGAAAAGACTAGAGCTGACTCAAACAATGCTGGTGGATCTGGATCAGCAAATACTGGAGGAACTGTTGCACCGGAGGAACTGGGATATTCGCATAAGACATTTATAAACGGCAAGCCTCACTTTTTCAACGGGACTGAAGGCGTAGTCGGACTGAAACGTTGGTTTGAAAAGATGGAGCAAGTGTTTGAGATTTGTAAATGTAATGAAGATGACAAAGTGAAGTTTGATGTGTGTACATTCGAGGGTCGTGCTCTAACATGGTGGAACAGAAATGTTCAAACTTTGGGACTTGCTAATGCTAATCAAATCCCCTGGAGCAACATAAAAGCTATGATGACTACTGAATACTGCCTAGCAACTAAAATCCAAAAGATAGAACAAGAACTTTGGACTTTGACTCGGAAAGGAGATGATATTGAGGCTTATAGCAATCGCTTCCACGAACTGGTTTTGATGTGTTCTGAATTGGTGTCCACTGAAAATAAGAAGATTGAAAAGTACATTCGTGGGTTTCCTGAAAGAATCAAAGGAAATATCACTTCTTCAAAGCCTGCGACCTTGCATGAGGCAATCAACATGGCCCATGAACTGGTCAAGCAATCAGTTCAGGGTAGGGCTGCAAGAATTGGTGAAAGCAATAAAAGGAGATAGGAAGACCACCAAAGAAACACCAACAACAATAACCCCAACAACAGCAATAACCCCAACAACAACAACAATAACCGCAACCAAAACAACAATCATCACCAGCAACAAAATAGGAGGCAAGAAACTGTCAGGGCATATGCTGTAGCTCCAACTCAAGGTAAGGTTTATGCTGGAAATCTACCAAAATGCAATCGGTGCAACTTACATCATCATGGACCGTGTCCTTCAAAGTATCGAAGATGTCAAAGAATGGGTCACATGGAGAAGGGATTGAGAGCTAAGGCTCTCAGGTGCAGTAGACTTCCTGCAGAAGAGACATGTTTTTAGGTGTGGTGAGAAAGGGAAATTACAAGACTGGGTGTCCAAGGTAAGGGAACCAGCATAATAAGGGAGCTCGTAGGAGAGCTTTACTTGGTGGTATGAAAATCCCGTAGCAGAATTCTGAATTGGTCACGGGTACGTTTTCTTCTTAACGATCGCTACGCTTAGGTATCACTCGTATGAATTCTGGTGCTGAGAAGAGTTTTGTGTAACATACCGAGATTTTTCGAAATTTCCGAAGCCCATGATCGATTTTACCCTTTTGACTTATAGGGTCTCTGGCTTGACTTATAAGAACGACCATCTAAATCACGTTTTCACGACTCGGACTCTAAAGCAAATTGATGTGGAACGATACTCCTAACAACTTTTAAGTTTTACCCGAGACCCGAAAACGAGCAGAAAAGGGCTAAAACAGCCTCGCAAAGTTTTAGAAACGGAAACAACGCGTTCCGATGCAGAAAATAATTAAATTATATTTAATCATCGTCTTTTATTAAATAAAAATATTTAATAAATTACTTAGCATTTTAAAGAAAAGCGTTTGTTGAAAAACGCGAATATTCGGGTTAAAATCTATTTTTATTTTGAGTCACAA
This sequence comes from Tanacetum coccineum, assembly GCA_026074375.1. Classification (NCBI taxonomy): domain Eukaryota; kingdom Viridiplantae; phylum Streptophyta; class Magnoliopsida; order Asterales; family Asteraceae; genus Tanacetum; species Tanacetum coccineum. The sequence goes on from BQNB010121761.1 coordinate 15,666, forward strand.
AATAAATAACAGATATTTTTATAAATGTTATAAAAATATTTATGAAACACTATCAAATAAATACTCATTTTTATCGGAAAAATGATTTGAAAAACAATGGCGCGAGTTTCGCAACTCGAATCATCCGTTAAGTCGTCCAAACGAGTCCCGAACCGATGGTTATAAAAACTATATTAAAAAGTGCTTTTTACCCTAGACTATTAGGGACATGCCATTTTCTTTATAACTTTTATTATATATATAAAAATCTTTATAATACATTTCATTTCCATCTCAAATAACACACATTCTGATACACAATCACAAATTAATAACATCTTCTCCTCCCCTAGATTATCCGCAGCGGCCGAAACCACCGAGCAGCACGCCGGGCCACCAATCTGCCGAACCGCCGAAAAAGTTTTCCGGCGGGTTTTCCGACCGAGACATAAAACGTTTCTCATCTCCGGATCTACCCGATCCTCACCACCACGCGCCACCACTCGCCACCACCGTCGTCACCTCCATCCCGCCACCCTCCTCAACACCGTCACCATCATCATCGCACCACAGCCCGCACCCACCACCACACCGCAACCGCCATCAACATCAATATCATCTCCACCACCATGGCTGTCACGCAGCCAACACCATCATCACCACCCACGCACACGCCATCAGCCACCACCATCCGCCATTGTAGCCACACTCGAAAGGTGCGTTGTTTCATCACTAGCACCGCACAAAAGGGTGCGGTTTGGGTTGTTATAGCACAAAAGGGTGGGTTTGGTTATCAGCAGATTCGGGTGGGTTTGGTTCGAGCACACATTAAGGGTGCATTTCATTCACAACCATAGGGTGCGTTTGTTTATGGGTTTGAGCAACCCATCAAGGGTGCGTTTGTTGTCGGTTAACCACACACAAAGGTGTGTTTATTTATGGGTTTGAGCAACCCATAGGGTGCGTGTGGTTTATGCACAGATTAGGGTGCGTTTTGGGTGGCTACCACCACCAAATGGGGTGCGTTTGGGTCCGGGTCAGCAGGTAGGGTGCATTTGGTTTCATGAACAACCACCAAACAGTGTGGCTTGTTCGCGTTCAAACACAGCCGGGGGAGGGATGTATCGTGTCGGTTGGTTTGCGTAGGATTGTTACAAAAGAAAAAGGGACGAGGGATGCTCGAGTTGGCTGTCAAATAGCCGGGGTGTCGGGTCAAAACCACTAGATAGGGTGCGTTGGGTTTATTAACAGCCGGGGTGTTGTTTTGACGGTGGCAACCACCACACGGGGTTGCTGTGGGTGGCAGCCACCACACAGCCACCATACGGGGTCCGTTTGTTATAGTGGCAGCCAAACGGGGGTGTTTGGTTTGGGTTTGGCACGAGTAGGGTGCGTTTGGTATTATGGCAGCCCAACAGGGGTGCGTTTGGCTTTCACACCCGCTAGTCAAGGGCCGGTGTTTTGCTTGTACTTTCCATCAAAGAGGGTGCGTTTGTTTAATGAAACCACGCACAAAGGGTGTGTTTGGCTTAACAGCCCACCCACAAGGGGTGCGTTTGGCTGTGTAAATATGACCAAAGGGGTGTTTGGGACAGCGGGCACAGCAAGGGGTACGTTTGGTTTGGATAGGAACACACAAGGAGTGTGTTTGGGTAGCGAAACAATAAAAGGGTACGTTTGGTTTCAGGATAAAACGGTAAATAAATACAACTTAAGGTTTAATAAACATGAAACTGGATATATATATTGGTGGTTTAAAATGGTTAAATAAATGTAATAATTGTTATTATGTTCGGTTGATATAAATATATATGTTTATATATTTAAAACACGTGGGGGTTTGCAATATTGATTTCATTGATTAAGTGGGAAAAACGTTAGACTTTATAAATATGGAAAACGATTTATAAATGGAAATGTCATGGCGAAATTTATAGAAGTTTTATACTTAGTAATGTTTTACTAGAGTTTATATTATTTCAGAAACCGATAAAAAGGACTAAATTATATAATAAATTGTACTATACAGTAACCAGATAAACGAACGAAAACTATACTTTTTACAATGAACGTAACGTATTTAGACACACCCCGTCGAAGAAACGAAAGTAATTTATAAAATCATTATTTTATATTTTTAGAATGGTTATAAACTTTACAAACCGTGTTTGTTGATATAACATTAAACATGGTTTACTTTTATCAAAGTTCTTTTTAGTAGGGTCAAACTAACTGGTTAAATTATTTACCCACACTTAGATAATAATACCTGCTAGGTATTATATACTATTTTCAATAAAATTTGGATCGATCTGTCTTTGGTATATAATTCCAACGGGTTGGAATTAAGATAAAGGTGTTTATTTTTCATAGTAATTATAAAAAGAATATATAAGTACAAACACTTTGCTTATATTTAAAGCTATTTTTTTAACCAACCAACAAACCATTACAACATTTAAAGCTGAATCTTTTATTCAACGTGACGTGTTAGGTGACTATCCCATTTCGGAAAATCCCAAATTCATTATCCCAGGCTAGTGGTACTTTAGCCGTTAAGATTACTGCAACTTCTTGATCGAGCCGCTTCGTCTTCCGTTCGTATTGTGCATATTAGATGCCTATCTGTCAATCGTTCTGCAACATCAAGGTGAGTTCATAGCCCCACGTTTTACATGTTTTACATATATTTTGGGGAGAACAGAGCTTTTAGAAATTCAATTAAGGTTTTGATAAACTCGTTACGTGCTCTTCCTACTTGTCTGCATACATGTTACAAACGCATTTACGATGGTTGATTACATTGTTGGTTTACTCACTCTTGTATATAGCTCGCGAGAGATACAATACTTTGGTTTATTTTTGAACGTAAGGCCTACTATACTTTTATGATTATGGAATTAGCTTAGGTTGCATTGAACTGTAAATCACTTGGAGGTGACGCAGAATGTTATAAGATAATCTATTTTGATTGACCAATCCCCTTCGGGTGACTAGCTATCACCGGGAACAACGGTTTATACCTATGTCGGATTAACGATTTGGATTAGGCCCTGCGGGGCCAACAATCACATATACATATTATTGCCCGGGTGTCCTTGGAGGGGACACCGGTAACGGGGGAAACATATCTTTTATTATTGCCCGGGTGTCCTTGGAGGGGACACCGGTAACGGGGGAACATATTCTTTTTCATTAATGCCCGGGTGTTCTTGGAGGAACAACTACGATGGGTACACTCTTTACTGTGGCCTTGAATAAATGCATACATACAAGTCTAATCGTCACAGTTCATGAACTTAAGTAATGGGAATCATGGTTTATAACACACCTTGAATAAAGTGGAATACATACGTTGGATATTTGGATCCAACTTGGAGACGTACAGTTTTTGGGACATGGGATAGAAATGCTTGCATATAGTTACCAGCTAATTGATTTCAAAAATCATGTGCACATTTTGAAAGACGTTAAGGATTTAACTTGGTCACACAATTTATTTTCATGATACTGTGAGGGAGAGAAACAGTAGTCACTAAACTTTTTTATATGACACTGTAATGATAACAGTGGGCAGATACATTTATTGGAACTAACGTTATATTTTTCTAGAAAACCTATGAACACACCAACTTTAATGTTGACCACTTTTAAGCATGTTTTTTCTCAGGTGAATAGATGCTTGGATTGATTTGATGTGCATTGGAGTCTGTAGGGTGTGGTGAGAAAGGACATTTCAAGGACAGGTGTCCAAGAGCAAGGAACCAACCGAATGAGGGAGCTCATGGAAGAGCTTATGTGGTGATTAAAAATCGGCAGCAGAATCTAAATGTGGCCACGGGTATGTTTCTTCGTAATGACCACTACGCTTGTATCCTCTTTGACTCTAGTGCTGAAAAGAGTTTTGTATCTTCTGCGTTTACCCCTTTTATTAATATTTCCCCTGACACTCTAAACACTAGCTATGAAGTAGAGTTAGCAGACAAAAAAGTCATTAGCACTAATACCATTTTACGTAGTTGCACCTTAGTTTTGTGTAATCACGTGTTCAAAATAGACTTGTTACCAACCTGGCTAGGTAGTTTTGATGTTATCATTGGAATGGATTGGTTGGCATAAAACCGAGCTCTCATCAATTGTTATGAGAAGATTTTCCGTATTCCTCTTCCGAATGGCAAGATTCTTGAAGTTCAATGCGAGAGGCCGGAAAAGGATCTTCGTTCACTTGCATGTATCAAGGCTGATGAGAAAAAGCTTGATGACATACGTGTTGTCCGAGACTTCCTTGAGGTATTTCTAGATGATCTGTTAGGTTTACCTCTTGTGCGAGAGATAGAATTTCGCATTGATCTGATTTCAGGCGCATCGCTAGTTGTTAGATCTATACTACTTAGCCCCTTTAAAAATGTTAGAATTGTCAAACCAGCTCAAAGAACTTCAAGAGTAGGGTTTTATCGACCAAGTTACTCACCATGGGGAGCAACAGTGCTTTTTGTCAAGAAGAAGGACGGTTCGATTAGAATATGTATTGACTACCGAGAATGAAACAAGTTGACTATAAAGAACCGTTACCCTCTCCCTAGAATTGACGACTTGTTTGATCAATTACAAGGTGCGTGTTGTTTCTCCAAGATAGATCTTCATTCTGAATATCATCAGTTGAGAGTCCAAGAAGAAGATATACCGAAGACAACGTTTAGAACCCGATATGGGTATTTTGAGTTCACAGTTATGCCATTTGGGCTGACGAATGCTCTAGC
>BQNB010121762.1:0-20404 GCA_026074375.1 Tanacetum coccineum
TGTTGAAAAAGAAGCCATCACATTCAATCTTGATCAAACTTCGAGATACTCCTCTAATCACAATGATAATTCAGTTAACCGAATTGACGTCATTGAAATGGCTTATGAGGAGTATTCTCAGGAAGTCCTCGGTTTCTCCGATGTGATCGCGAGTGGCAATCCCACTCCTTATTATGACCCGATCGTTTCTCTTTTTTTTTACTTTTTTTTCTTTTAGGAGTTATGGCAGATTGGGAACATTGTCGTCATCATCATCTAACAAAGGCTTACAAAAAATACAAATAAGTCATTCAAATCGTAAAATACTATATTTTGAACTGAAAGATTATGATATAATAACTTGACAATGAGAAACAAAAAGAAGCATATCCTTGCACTTTACTTATAAAAAGTTAGAAACTAATTACATTACGAACACATATCCATGATTCAACCACTAAAAAGTTCACTACTAAAATTAGAGTCCTTTTGCATGCTTCTTCTATATCACTCACAATATCACCTTCTTCATCTCTTTAATCAGGAACACATGGCGAGAGATACAGCCTAAAAAATGAGTGGATTTTCGTGAGAAGTGTTGCTCATTACATGTTTTGGCCGAGAATTATATGTTACCTGCACACGAAAAAAAGAGAATAAAGAAACAATTTTAACAATAAATTACAAAATAAAGTAGGCGGAGTGAAGATTCGAACTTTTGTGTTTGTGCATTTGTTTTAGCCGGTTTATATAGGCGTGGATTAGGTTAACTCATGATGGTTTGTATTATAGAAACTCCAACAACACTTCAACTTCTTGAAACTTCAACAACACTTCAACTTCATCTTGATGGTTATATTTACTCTTTCACTTCAACCACCAACAACACTTACCACTTCCTTGAACACTCGCAACAACACTTCAACTTCAACATGAAGGATAACATTTACTCTTTCCCTACAAACATTTTTACCAAGCAATTATGGTACAGATGTAATTAACATTAAAGACAAATTAATGAGTAACGCATCATCTTCCCTGCACAAACCCGTAGCGCAACTTTGAACAGTTGAACAACACAAATGACCAAATTACATTAGAGGAACCCTAAGTTTATAAAAATAATAAGATTATTATTGTTTAATTTTAATTATTAATTACCTATTACTATGTATTTTAATTATTTATTTTTATCATTTATATGTTGTTATATATTATTATTATTTAATTGAATAATTTGTTAATATTATTATTATTATGTTTTTCTATTTTTTTTAATTAAATTACGTTGAGAATCTTCAAAGCAAAACCCAATGTCAACAAAATATACCAGTTACAATTTTTAACACATAACAATAGCAAACCTTTCAACTCTTTGAATTATCAATTAAATCAAAGCTCAAATCCTTTCATAAAATTTCAAAATATACTGCGAACCAAATACCTTTTGTTGTTTTTTAGACACAAGCGAGCACACCCAACTGTATTATCATTTTTACACGTCCACAATTGGAAATGTCTGTTTTTTCCTGTAATAAAACTCCATGTATTAGATAGGCTCATTCATGTATGACGGTTAACTTAACTTCTCTCGAAATACATTGAGCTCAAACCGATTATGTGTAGGTAAAAATTAGTGAAAAAATCGGTTGTTGTTCCTGAAGACCTAGTAAAGGATGCGCAAGTTTATGTTTTAACTCGAACGGTACCCGCCGGCAAGAGCAGCGTTCGGAGTCATAAAAAATACAAAACTAAAAAATTAATCAAAAAATATTAAAATGATGTTGAATTAAAGAGTACAAAATTTAGTAAAAAATTGATGAACCATAAATAGATAAAAAGAATATTTCAATTTAAAAACAAAAATTTTTTTTCACATAACAAAAAAATTGATACAAAAGTTGATAGATGAAGAGTTTGTTGTTAAAAATGATAGAATATTTAGCCATTCAAATATAGAATGTCCAAACGCCTTTATAATATAGTATAGATAATGATATAGCCGAGTATAGTGGAGACGATGTTTGGAGTAACAGAAAGTGAATAAAATAAATAGGTTTAGTTAATAATTAAAGTATTTAAATAATAAATCTTTTGCATTATCTTCTATAAATAAATGTATTTTTAGTTAAAATATTACTTCCTTCATTATAAAATAAGTGTTCAGATTTGATGTTTACAAGTTAAAACTGATTCAACTTTAACCTTAAAGTATATATTTTTATGTTATATAAATACTTATATGAAAATAATAACAAATGAAAAATACACTTAAAAAAAACCCATCCATTCATATATTTAGCATGAAGTATTATATAACCAACACAAAGATAAGTAAGATTAATGTGTACCAGTTTTATTTAGATTCGAAACAATTACACTAAACACTTATTTTAAGACAGAGGTAACTAATTTTTAAAACTTGTAAGTTTTAAATAAATGTTATTTTTTTATATATGTATAGTAGAAATAGAGCGACTTTTGGATCTACATTAGAGATGGATGAAACAACATAAATTGATAAGGGGAGTCAATTCATGACCTGCCACAAACCCGACACGAATTTAAGCATAGTTTTGAGTTGAAGGAAAAAACAGGTTTAGGGTTAAAAACATGTCAACTCGTTTAACCCGTTTTAAAAAATAGGGAACTATGTATGGTTGAGTATAGTATTAAACAAGTCAACACCGTAACCCGTTTAAGTAAGTATAGAGCTTTTAAAAATAAAATATATAACTTGATTTTATGTTGGATTTGATTGAATTGTATTTTGTAATAGACTTAATATATGATGAGTTACGATTATATCTAAAGATATCATTGAAATTGTCGTATTATTATATGTATTTTCTTTTGTATTAATTTTTTAAATATTTTTTTTACATTCAAATTAGATAAAACGACAAACCACAATCTTATTCACACCGCTAGACCTATTTACTTAAATATGTATTAAAACGGTCACAACCGTAACACATTTATGTATTGTCTGAAGTTAAGTTAGTTTCATGATCACGATTAATAATGAGGGATCGTTAGTAGATGTTATAAAAACCTGTCAATCCGTGAACCCAAACAAATCAACACAAACATTACTCATTGCCACAGAGAGTGACTCTAATGTCAAATTAAAAAAAAAGAGCCTTTTTTTAAAGAAAAGAGTCGAATTAGGGATTTTATAGTATGTTAAGAATGAACAAATTGCTCTTATTTAAAAACGTTGTTAAAGCCTTTGCTTGTTTTCATGATTTGGGGCGCGTGGAAATTGGTGTGTCATCGACTCAAAGCTCAATAACACATACACTAAGGCGTAATTATTTATTTGGTACGTGTTAATTGTGTTATTGACTCCCCACGATGATAATCATTATATTGCTTGCTGAGGTCATGAGATTATAAAAAGACTAGCATTTACTTACTATTTAATAATCCTTCATATGTATAATTGTAATTTATTTTGTTATTTTTTAGTTGGTAAACGAACTAACTATTCCAACATCATTATTATGTTTAAAGATCACGAATGCGACATCTTTCTACCTGTGTGGCCACAGTTTTTATATAAAGAAAGAAAGACGTAGTAAGCAGCGGCGTCTCAAGCTTTCCGAAGGCTTAAAGCGGAAGTCAGAGATAATGCATTTTTTCTTAAAACGAGTCAGGTTAATTTTGAAACAAGCACTGAGCATTTCTCTCAGAGCAAGCAAGCTTGAAAGAAAAAGAAAAAAAAATAAGGTCCGCAGAGTTACAAACCTTAACAAAGTTCCGAAATATGTAACCTTTGTAAAACCGGAGTCCTAAATATATATAAAAGATATTAAAATCGAATGGTCATTTTAAATCGGAAGCCTAATCGTTTGCTTTACTTGTATTTTACCTTAAAAACGCCCATAATATTGAGTTGCTAATTCTTTATGCACATAGGAAAAAAAAAAATCTTTGTTGCAACTGAGATCCTTACATTAAACATAAATAAAATGCAAAGATATGTTTATAAAGATGAAAATAAAGGTGTAGAGACATAGGGCCAAAATGTACGGTTCGAATTAAAGTATCTGAATTTTGAAGTGTGAAAACTGCTTAAGCCAAACGGAAGACCTATATTGAATATCACTCAAATCAAAGCTCTTCTGACGGTAGGTTCATCCTCTCTATTATTAGTAACCTCATTTGTAAGGACTTTTACTAAATATTTGTTGGGTTTTATAACCGATTAACAATTAATTAACACGAGTACGTAGCGGAATAAATGATCACGTGTAGAATACAATAATTAACAAGATAGAAAACATGTACCTTTTAGCACGAAACGATACACCGTTTAAAGGTAACCGTAAACACCGTCTTCTTTATACGCGTGTGTATAATACCACGCGAAACCACAAGAATCAAAGTATGATTCCTCTAAGCTTCCACACACTATACGTTCTTAGCAAACGACGAGGTATGCTAGTACTAGTAGTGAATAAACAAACGATCTTCTTGTTCTTTGAATCAATCAACTAGCGAACAAATAATCACCAAGAGATGATCGAATACAAAACGGAAAAACCAAAGGTGTTTGTTCGGTATTGTTTGATCGGGAAAAGTAAACCAAAACTCCAAAACACTTCTAGATCCGGTTGACTAAAGAGAAAGGATGGGACGATCCTTTTGTTTAGGTTTTTTTATATATCACGAATAATAAAAACCACAAACATATATTTATATCCATATACTCCTAATCCTTGTGGGATTACAATCCTAGCCGACTAAGGGAAAAAAAACAACCGAACCCTTTATTCTTTAGTTATTCTTTATTAGTCCCTCACGTTTAACCTTTAAACGTTTAACCTTTAAACGTTTAACTAATTATTAATACTTGTTAACATTTAACGATCGTTCGTTATTCACTTAATATATTACCTTAATATATTTTCTCGTCATTTTACATATAAACGTGTGCGTCCCCTTAGGCTCAAGAATATTTTCGGACATATATTAATCATATATGGTCATAATCCAACAGGGCTTGGGACTTGAACGGGGATGGGGACTTTTGTGTTAAAGATGCTCGTGACCTTGTGGACGAGGTTCTACTTCCAAAGGAGAATGTTGCTACGAGATTGATTAAGACTATTCTTATTAAGGTGAATGTTTTCGCGTGGAAACTCCACCTTGATCGCCTCCCCACTAGGTCTAACCTTCTCAAACGTGGTATTCAGGTGCAATCTTCTTTATATCCGATATGTAATGTCTTGCAGGAAGATACATCCCATCTTTTCTTTTCCTGTGACGTGGCTTTAGCTATTTCTCGCCTTATATGTCGATGGTGGAACGTTTCTTGGAGCCCTGTTGATTATTATTCGGGCTGGTTGGAGTGGTTTAATTCTATTCGATTGGGCTCCAAGCTTAAAGGGATCTTAGAATGCGTTTTTTATGTGTCTTGGTGGTGCTTGTGGAATTTCCTTAACCAGCTTCTTTTTGCTTTCAAGAAACCGCGCAAAGAGACTTTGTTCGATGATGTTGTTTCTCGTTTTTTCATTTGGAGTAATTCTAGATGTAATCTAAAGTTTACTTTGGATTGTTGGCTTCAGCATCCTTATTTGATTGCTTTGTAATTGTTTTAGCTCCTTGCTAGCTTTCTAATAAAAGTTGCCGTTCAAAAAAAAAATTACAAACATATATGTAACTAACAACGAACCTCGGTTGTTAACAAAAAGTACGAGATGATCTAATGAAGATGATCAAAATGATACGATAATAGGTTGTTTTGATTTTCTTTTAAGGAAATCTATTTCATAATTGCGTTTGTAAAGTAAAAAAACAGTGTTTGACGATTTATGCAAAGAAAGTAATAAACCGTGCTTCTCTATACGTCAAAAATAGGGTTAAAATGCCATTTTGTAAATGAAAAATCAGTTTTGCGAACACAATCACACAATTCACGAACACTCATAAGAATTTTTTTTAGCAAACTGCATCGTCGTGAAAACCATAAATTGAATACATAAGACCGATTCGTTGCCATATGTTTAAAAGCATGGAACCATAAATTATATATATAAGACGGACCCTCGTTAACCTTAAATGTTTAAAAACATGGAACCAATTTTTCAAACAATTAATAACCAACGATCAATAACTTGAAATATATGTATACCACAATCGACCAAGTTGCTACCATTAATTAGCCTAAATTTCTTGGCTTAGTTTCTTCTTTACAAGTTTTTTATTTAAAGGGCATTATATATTCTTTCATGCATTATCATCGTGCATCTTTTACTTGGTATAGATATGCATTTTGAAGAAATGCTATCCTCCCCTTGGTTTCTTTACTTGATTATAAAATATAATAGTTAGTATAAAATCATAAGGATCTGCGCTACTACAATTATAGGGCATGGGATGCAATTGAGAGTAGTCGTCGACAACCAAGTTGCATTGACTTAAGCTTACCACAATAATGTTGATAAGATGTAATGAGTTGATTTTTCAAAATGTAATTCTTCACAAAAAAATGACAATTAGTAATATTTTAGAGATACTTTGACGTTCATGGTTATTAAATACTTCATACAGTCATATTAAGTCTTCGTTTTTATAATGTATAGAGTTTTTGAAAATCACACTAACTATTGTCTCCACTAAAATCTACATTCCTTGATTGAAATACAAAATAAACACTTGTTATGGTACATTCTAAAATAAAAATATAAACACTGAATGTAAGACGGAGGAAGTATAAAATTATACGAATTTAATATCATTAAGTAGTTCCAGTATTTGTCATTTTGCCAAACTTGGGACCACATTTGAATAAGAAACGAAAATATTGACTTATTGAGTACTTGATTGATTTTGAGTCCGCGAATTATTATTTAGAAACCATAAATGTTTTCTTTTTCATGCAATGTATATTGATCTAACTTAAATATTATATAGAACTGCAATGCTTATTACTCCTTATATTCCAAATAAATACATCAGCCGACTTGAAATGTTTAGTAAATCTAATAAAAATAGTCAACTACTATTAAAAACACACATAAAATACGATATTGGTACGATTAGAATATAAAAAATTAACATTAATGTGAATATATAATATATAGTATTAATGGACCTAATTCTAAATTTAATCTTTAAAGACTCTGACTTTTTGAGTGTGAATTAGAAAATAAAAGGGCACCACTTCTGGAATATCACCAACCTTATTCTTGACTTAAGTAACCGCGTTCATGGATCATTGAAGATCGACATATGATAAATTGGAATCGAGCCAAGAACCGATTTTAAGAGAGTTAATATTCCACCAATAGAAAAGTGTTTTCAGTTTCCACTTAGAAAGACGCTTGACAACCTGCTGAATTATAGCCTCCCACATGGATATTCTTGACATCACACCACCCACCATGACTCTTAGATATGTAAAAGGAGAATTTAATGTGGAACATCCTACCTGATTGGCAACACCTTCTACTAACTCCGAATGCACACAAACTCCCATCAACTTACTCTTATCCATGTTAATGTAAAGGCCAGAAGCTAATTTAAAACACTTCAAACCCTGGATTATAGTAGCTAGATTGTGATTACTCCATTCGCCCACAAAAAAATGCATCATCGACGTAAAATAAATGAGATATATTCATCAAAGATCCAATGGAAATCCTGTGAAAAAGGCCTGCATCCACCACTCGATTAAAAGACACATGAAGGCTTTCCATGATCAAAATAAATAAAAAAGGAGAAAAAGGATCTCCCTGCTTTAAACCTCTATGAAAATGAAACTCTTCGGTAGGGCTACCATTAACTAGAATTGAGCCCCTTGACGATTTTAGGCAACTTTGAATCCACCAACACCATCTATCACCAAAACCAAATATTCGCAAGACATCGTCCAAATAATCCTAACGTACTGAATCATATGCTTTTTCGAAATCTACTTTAAAAATCATAGTTTGTTTCTTCTTTCTTTTACACCAAGCTAGTAATTCATTTAAAATGAAATCCAGAATCTGTCTATTAGTCACAAACGCCGATTGAACTTCATTTACCATATCCCCCACTACAGAACATAATCGATTAGCTAGAATCTTAGCTATAATTTTATATATACTTTCAATAAAACTTATAAGACGAAAATCCTTTACATTTTAGCATCTTGTAATTTATGAATCAAAGCAGTAAACGACGAGTTACATCCTTGAGGAAATGAACCGACATGGAAAAAGTATTGCACGATGATGTGATGTCGTTGTATAGTATATTTAAGATGATTTAAGTTTTAAATTTATATTTTGCCGACTCAACCAAAAACAACACTTTAACGGGCAGTGTACCCGATCGATAGTAGTTTCGTGGTAAGTAGGGTGTCGAACACTTAAAGCGAGGTTAAATCTATCAATTTAATTAATATCTTGGTTATCTAGTCTATGTTAATTCTATTCTATTCTAATCCTATGTTAAACCTATGTCAGTCTAAATCCTAATTCTAACAGGAAAAATGGGGGTTTTCAGCCTGAGAGACTGGCACGGTTTGGTTGGTGTCTATAATCAATTCAAGGCATTGTTACCCACGCAAGCTAATTAACACAAGATAAAAGAGCGGTCGAACCTTATATAAAAAAACTGTATTAACCATTATTAATCTGATTAGAACGTTGGTTTGTTTATTAAGTGCAATGATTTCTTCTCTTGAGGTGGCATATCATTCTTAGACTTAGGCGTTACATCATCCTAAGACCTAGACACAATATTTCTGTCACAATTAAAGCATCCGTATAAAGCATCCTTATTTGCTGATTATAATCTATCTTAGGGATTAAGGCAATGGTGATCTTGTTAAACCCTAGCTCATAGAGACTTTACCCACTTACCGCTTAATGACAATCTATACACTAGTAGTCCACTTGTCCAAATATCTAATAGAATCAAAACGTTACGTGTTGAATTATCTAGGCCACCTGCTAGTCAACACGATCAATAAACTATTGGCAATATCCAATTAACTAGTTAAGCCCGAAGCGTATCCTAGACACAGACTTAGAAGGACAATATTTTTGTAACTATTATTCTAGCTGTATAATTACTATATGGAGAGCTATCCCGGACTCTAAATCCACTTGGTCCACTTCACTAGATCTAGTTTAATGATAGGTCGCATACAAAAGCGCGTAAACAAGTATAAATTGATAAACCAAAACAAGCACTCAACGATAAATCAAGAAATCGAGATAAACAAATACCAAACATTCAGATCTTCATAATAATGGCTAATACCCGAAGGTATTAGCTTTTAAACGTCATAATAGATACAAGAGCAATTATTTAGCCAAGGTAAACTAACTGAGTTAACGAATGATACCAAAAACTGAATGATTACTAAAGTATATGGAATCACACGTTGTTTTCTATGGAATTGAATACGTTGTTCGACCTCTTCTGCTCTTTTTCTTCTTTGAAAATCAACTTTTGTGGTTTAGGTATCGAGAATATGATTTAGCACACATAAAACTCGGTTTTGAGTTTTCTATTTATAAGGTCTAGAAGTCGGTTGGATACGGCGTATCCAAGTATTGGATACGGCGTATTGGGGATTTCTTGGAGTAGGGACCACGTTTGATATCTTCCAGATATTATATTGATTTCATATCTTGAATATGGCGTATTGAGTCCTCTGGATACGGCGTATTGATCTTTATTCCTGTGTGGTCATTGGTGAGTGCAGGCACGGATACGCCGTATCTTCTTGATGTATACGGCGTATTGGTCTTCAGAATAGTACTCTTTAAAATATCTTTATTTAAGCTCCAGAATGCGCGCCTTTTGCTAACTTTCACCAATTACTCTATAATTACTACAATTCTCATATATAAACGATCAAGTAACAATTCTTTGCAATAAATATACAAAATGGGTTAATATCGTAGGATAAATGATGCTATAAAATAGACGTTATTTGATGTCATCAAATATCCCCCCACTATAATCCTACTTGTCCTCAAGTAGCCTTTAGAAGTTTATAAAAATGTATCCCTAAGGATATCTGTTAAAGCACTTATTCGATATATTACAAGTACACAACCATACACCTCACGAAAAAGGAAGATGAAAACACTCAAATCACTCAACTAATCTATGTGGTAACATGTAACTAATTCGCTCAATTGCTCGGCCGTGACGAGTATTTTATCATAAGATTGGCAAGGATACACATGTCCACCACTAAAGCCAAGGAGTAAAAGGTTTATAAAGGTAAATATGGGTTTTTGTATGGAAAGGCGCACGGTTTCTCATTCTACAATCTTTTACTAGAAGTACCATTCCAATAAGGCAGCTGAAGCACACATACACACCTGAAACGCTGGGATAGACATGCGTGTTCGATCACATCCCTATTTGAATTTAACCAACAGTTAGGATGAAGAATGATATAGGGTAGGAACCTTTTAACTTTCACCAAAAGTCATAAACCAACGAGGTACAAGACATGCACACATGGACGTAACGACGGAATAGACATGCATGTTCGTATGGATCCTCATTCGCGTAAAACCAGCGGCTAATCATCAGGTGAGAGGGAAGTAAAATGTTGTTAAATAAAAATCAAGAAACAAATAGATCAAGACTTAAGATACAAGTTGCTAGACACTTATTTCCCGACCGTTACCATGATAAAGACATAACTATTTACAATTTCTTGATCATCGATCAAAAACAACAACCTAAGTTGGCATTCCCATAACGATCAACTTTCCAATCATCCTAAAATTTTACATACTCTACAAGGCAAGTGGCGATATCTTCCACTTTATACAATACTCTACATCATTGATTTTCTTAGACGTATCAACGAATAATCGATCCTTTGTGTAATTCCTTCAGTAATGCTTTTTGCGAAACGATTATCTTTAAACTTTTTCTCTCTTTTTGTATTTTTTCATTTTTTTTGTTTTTTTGCTAACTATACTTCAAATCTCGGTGTAGTTATACCATCTTCACGATCATAATAATTCTGGATAATTCCTTCGGTAATTTCTTCGTTCTTCGGATTCACCAATAATTGTGATGGTAGTAAAATCACATGAGCTTTGACTACTAATATACATTACCATTTGCAATGTGAAAATTTCCAACCGCACCAAAGATAGAAAATGACACAAGACTCAGGAAATACAAACTTTACACTTTAAGCAACTAGCAACTGTAAATTAAACTTAATCTAACAGGGTAGGTTAAGGTGTAAGAGTGTAACGAAACAAATAGTTGGTGTAAATTCCTAAAGGATTGGCTCTACGGGTTATTCTAGTGGATCATCACTCTAAATATGAGAGTGGAAAAGGGTTTAACGGGAGGTTAACTAACCGGTGTAGTTAGTTAATAAGCAACATGTAAAGGCGATTTGGTTGAAATCCTAAGATTTACCAATGTCTCGAATAGATATACCAAGCTAAGTTCTAAAGTCTACAACATCACCGGCACACTCATATTTTATGGAATTAGGGTAAACATTTAGAAACGGAAAGGTTAAATCCTCCCAATATCTATCAAGGGTTATTGTGTGCAGGTTATGAATCATGTAATTTAACAAAAGTATGCTTGATTTTTTTTTAAATTTGAGTATAATTTAAGCTTTTTATTGTGAAAAATAAGACAAGTAAACATTCTAATTCTATCCCCCCACTTGAATTATACAACGTCCTCGTTGTATAGATAAAACATTAAATACGAGAATTTAAAAAGAATTAGAATGAGAAACTCCCTTGATATTTGCTCTGTAGATTATCCAAGTTGCGTTTATGAGCAAGATTGTGTGCTGAAAAAGCGTCTGAATCCTAGCATGAACATCACACACATAGAATTCTATAAAATATGCATTCCATCAACTTCGTCAATATTTCTTTCACGAGGTCCTGTGTAAAATATAGAAAAAACAAGTGTATTCCTATCTTGGTACATACGGTTAATTTAAACCAAACTAAACAAACTAATTACGGGTTAGACTGTGGATACGATGTATCAAATGAATGAATATGGCGTATTCGCATAACTGACAATAATGTTTTTAAAGTGCAACAAAAAATAAAGACTGATAACGTCCAGACAATCAATACGCCGTATGGTTTGGGGCGGATACGCCGTATTGAAGTCTGGGAAGACAGACTCGATAACAAAATTAAATAACATTTTGGGTTGTCTCCCGGTAAGCACTTTTGTTTACAGCGAAGTCTTTAAGTTAGACTTTTCTTCAGCTTCCTTTTGTTTGAAATCATCTCCATTCTTGCATTCGTTGTTAATATCCTGCTTGGTTATGTAATATGAACTACGTTGCTTAACTTACTGCCAGGCTTTGTTCTATCATGCACAAACAAACCAAAAAGTCATATCAT
This sequence comes from Tanacetum coccineum, assembly GCA_026074375.1. NCBI lineage: Eukaryota > Viridiplantae > Streptophyta > Magnoliopsida > Asterales > Asteraceae > Tanacetum > Tanacetum coccineum. Next base: position 12,351 of record BQNB010121762.1, read on the forward strand.
GACATATATATACAAAATGTTAGAACATGTTTTAGTGTTAGATACATCAAGATATGTATAATAATAATAAATGTACAGATAGATATAAACAAGAGATAAAGATAAGAGGGGTCATGGGTCTGGCGGTTGTGGGTCCTGCTGAGCTACGGAGGTGCTGGCACCGTCAGTCCTCTGCCTAGTGGGTCTCTGGAATGCTAAAGGTGAGCTCCTTCGGAGAGTCCCGTCGAATGCCTGATATGTCAGCCCACTAGCATGCATCAACTGCGTCATATATGTCATCATCCATGTGGAAAATCTCCCCTGATCGGTCATCGATCTCTCCACAAGTCCACGCAAGCTCTCTACATCTCTACGCAATCCCTGCACATCCTCCTCTAATCTCCCTAATCTCTGAGGCACAGTCCTAGCAAGAGCTGGTGGTGGTAGAGTGGCTGCTGAGGTGCCTGTACGGGTGCCGGATCAGCCTGGCCACCCTCATCAACAATCGGTACATCCTCAGCGTCAGCAGGGGCACCAGCCGCAGCATCATGCTGCCTCTCTGGTCCCATGGCCACCCAGGCCCAAGTATCATCAAACTGCGCACAGATGAGTGGATATACCTAGGTCATTGTCGAGGTTTCCAACGAAAGTTTGAATGAACAAAGGTCAAAGCATAGAATATATGCAATGGATATGAGTGAATGGATCAAATGTCATGAGAAGCCATTAGAACGAAGAATTTTAACAAGTCGTCAATTCTTGAAAGTGGTTAATGATTTGTTACTATTAGATTATCGAGTTCGCGGCGGTCGATACACATTCGGGAAAAAAAATCCATATAACAAAGCACGAGTCAAACGAAATCATATAATCCCAGGGAATGATTCATACGGAACGAACACACGCTACTCAGATCCACATAAGCCCCACTCATTTATAATTTGTCACTTACAAAAAAGGCGTCCAATCCTAGTAAGTAAGAATTTATAAAACCTTATGGATCAGCGGTAATTTATAATTTCCCTATTCAAATGAAGAAGCGTCCTAATTCATTTCAATAAGATGATTATAAATCATCCTACTTAAGTATCGCCAGCACAAAAACACAATATCAAAACAATAGATTACGAAACAACGTATACGATCAAAAGCATAGGAAGAGTGTTCCAACTCAAAGTGGAGTGGTAAAGTAATCGGCATTGGTGTTCGAGGGAGTAATTGAGAAATCAGAAAGTACGGGATAATCGGAGTGATCAATATTTATATAACTGACTATTATAAGGTAATAGTAAGGCGTCATACGATAGACGTAAGAAAGCGAAATCATAAGCAAGTATTAAATACTCGTTATCCATATAAATAGTAGCAGAGATACAAAAGAGAGCTTATAAGTTACCTGGGAGCAAGCGCGCACGGATATCGGATAAAACAAGGAGAGACTCTATATTTTGAAAAACATGGTCATAGTCTAGGTTTTGAAAACGACCTAGTTCTCTATGACTTCAGCTCTGATACCATCTGTAACACCCCCGAAAATCAGGACAACGCAGCGGAATGGTAACATTGGGGTGCTACTTCAGGGCACAAAACACAAGTCACGGAAAACGACCTCAAAAAAGACGTTTTATAAAATGTCACATTCAATTTAGTAAAAATGTCAGAGTTACACAGGTTCTATTTATAATGTATTAGAAAACATTGTCAAAACGTTTGTCAAATAGTACTCAAGTTATTAAGCCTTCAAAATATATATATCCGCGCGACTCGAATGCTCCCAATGCTCCACTAGCAAAATAGTAACCTGAAAATACATGCTAAAACGTCAACAATAATGTTGGTGAATTCATATGTTTAAGTAAAAAGCAGTATTGAAATAATTTAAGAAATATTTTAGAAGAAAAGTTGCGTTACAACATTTAAAAGTGTTATTTCCGAAATCCATCCAAAATCCAAGTAGTGATTCAGTAAATCAAGAAGTATTTAAAAGTGGACCACAAGATCGAAGTAATGGTGGACAAACGTGACATAATCCGAAGGTCCAAATCGAGTAATGTAGGAAAACCCAAAATGAAAGGGAAAAAAAAAAAAAAACACATTCCATCAAAGTCTAAGTATTTTATTATTGCACTAGAGCACATGACACGAAGCCTTAACGTACTTCAATCAATAGATTGGATTGCCCCACAAAAGTAATATAGGATGCTTGCCAACACCCGGACACCTCTAAATGTTAAATGCACCTGATCAAACTAGTGACCCAAGGAAAGGTGGGGATTGTCAGTCCCGATAGATCTATCCATAACACTAGCGCTCACTATAATAGCAATTGACGGTTCATGATAAATAGGGACTTCACGGCAATAAGGTAACTTAGGCATAAATAATCAGGCAGTAATCTGGATAGCATACACTTTGAAAAACACTTGTGTCCAATAGTAAAATAAGCAATGTAATTCACCCCGTAGATTTTGTAAAACAGTTGTAGAAAAAGGGGGCTATGAACTCACAAAGTATTGAAAGGTAATTGTACTGTAGTAAAATATACAAGTTTGTAAAAGAGCATGTATTCTCCCCCAAAACAGTTTAAAACAAGTAAAATAGGGGCTATGAAACTCACCTTGATGTTGCAGAGCAACTTGCAGAAATGCACATAATAAGCACAACACAAACGGAAAAACGAAACGGCTCGACCAGAAGATGCAGCTTAACTGAACGGCTAAGACCCACTAGCCTAGGATGATGAATTTGGGTTTCCCGATGAATGGTTACGTCAACGCAACACGTTGATAAAGGATTGAGGTTTCAAGTTGCAAGTGGTTGGTTAAATAAAATAAATCGGAAAGCAAACGCAGAGTGTGTAATACATTCCGTATATATTACACATGAAAAATAAACAATTATATATTTCATACGGTGAATTATATAATAAAGACAAACAAACAAAAGAATAAATCACAACATATAATACTTTACAAGTATTATTTATGAAATGTGAGAAAATAATCGTAACAATATAATTCGACACGTTTTCGAAATTCGCTTTACTAAATAAATAAAACGTTCTTGCATAAAAGTAAACACACGTTTTAAAGTTATGAAATAAGTAAACGATGTTTCTAAAGTTTTTATAAAAACTATGACTTTATTTTCTAGTTGCGAATTGATAAAATAATATTTTATAATTTAATATTTCGTTTCCTCGACGGGTTTTAGTTAAAACGTTGTCTCATTCGTAAAAGTATATTTTTCGTTTATTTACAATTTTTATAATTGTAATATTCTAATAAAAATCTTTAAACAATATAACTTTGTTCATTTATCCGGTTTTTAATATAAAAAAGTTATCAAATGAAAATATCTAAGTATTAAAATATTTTTTTATAAATTATCAGCATGAAAACTTTTCGTTATACGACGTTTTCCCGTATTTATAAATTCAAAATTGTTTCCCCGCTTTTAATCATTTAATGTTGCATACATACTCAATATATATATTTTTTTAAACGGGCTTAAAACAATTAACTAAAAACAAATAATGACCAAACCAAACACCAATGGGCTGCTGTCCCAAACGCACCCTTAAGGAGTAAAACCCCGAAACAAACGCCCATGTTGGGCCGATTATACACAGAAACTAACACCCCCTTGGGGGCTGCTATACAACGCAAAACCAAACGCCCCAAATGGCCATAAAACGCAGCAGACAAACACCCCTTGGTGGGCTATTTTACACAGCCAAACGCACCCATATTGGGCTGTAATTCGCAGAAACAAACACTCCCAAAGGCTGCAAAACTAAAGCAAATATATATATTTATATTTAACCATCCAAAGTGGTGTTGGGGTTTTGGTTGGCGGCTGATGCCGCGACGTGGAGGGGGGGCAGCGGGGGTGGCGACGTGGTGATGATGGTGATGGTTGCATGGTTGTGGTGGTTATGGAGATGAAGATGGTGGCGATGATGCTGTGGTTCGGTGGTGGTGAATGGCGAAGATGATGACGGAGGTGGTATGATGATGATGTGACTAGGAGGATCGGGTAGATCGGGTCACGAGGAATACTTTCGGAGTTGGCCGGAAAAGTCCGCCGGAAAACTTTTCCGGCGGCGGCGACGTGGTGGCCGGCGGTGGCTGGTCCGGCGGAAGGTGGCCGAAAATATTGGAGAAGATGAGAGAGAAGACGATTATATATGTATGTGTGTAAATTAATGGAGATGGAAATGAAGATTATTTTTTTTATATTTATATGAAAAGTTTTTAATTTTTTAATAAGTGTTTAATAGTTGAGGGTTTATTGTGTAACTTTTTAATAAAGTTTTTATAACTATCGGTTCGGGACTCGTTTGAGCGACTTAACGGATGATTCAAATCTCAAAACTTGCGTCATTGTTTTTCTAATCATTTTTCTGATAAAAATGAGTATTTACTTGATAATATTTTATATATATTTTCATAACATTTTATAAAATATTCGTTATTTATTTTATGAACCGGTTACGCCTCGTTCGAAAGTAAAACTAGAAATAAATTTTTAACCCGCATATTCGCGTTATCAACAAACGCTTTTAATTAAATTGTTAAGTATTTTATTAAATATTTTTATTTAATAAAACGTGATAATTAAATATAATTTAATTATTTTTGTGTTTCTAAATCTTGCGAGGGCATTTCAGTCACCTTCTGACTGTTTCTGGGTCTCGGTCAAAACTAAAAAGTTGTCAGGAATGTCATTTTATATCAAATTGCTTTAGAGTCCGAATAATGAAAACGTGATCTAGTGGGTTGTTTTGATAAGTCAGCTTAAAAATAAATTTTATAAACGACAAACATGTAATAATAAATGTAATTTATTATTTAAATGTGTTCCGAAAATTGACAGTTGTTACAATATTACCGATAGATCAATTTGAAAGAGGAGACGAGTATTTGATTGAATCACAAACGATCTTTAAAGGATTTTAGAAAAAAAAATTATGTGTGTTGGAGATGGTGAAAATGTATGGTAAAAACAGATCCGGCGTATTAAGAGGGTTTTATACCCAAATTCGATACGTCATATCGAGGTGAGTTAAATACGTCGTATAGGCGAATTTTGTTGACTTAGTCAACGCATCATAAAAGCAGTGGATACGCCGTATAGGTTTTAACCTAATATGCCGTATCCAACCTTGGAGACTAATTTTCCTAAAGTAAAGCAAATAAAACGTACCTTGGCCTCCGCAACATTATTGTATAACCACCATCCTTATAATACCGCTTAGGGTCGAACGGATCACCAAACGGCGCACATAAATTCATAATGAGATAGAATAGCATTCTGTTTGTGTAATATCTCTAAATTACGATTTTTACATTTAAGTTTATGACAAAACTTCCCGTTCTGAGATATTTAGTTTTATTATCGTGACTTGTTTCAAAAAGCATAGTTGACCCATGTGTAATTTCATTACTCTCAAAAGACTGTATTATATCGATATCATTATTATCATTGTCTTTTTCTGATTTTAAATCATCGAGACCAATAACGTTGAAGGGGAATAGATCATTAAAGTACAAAATATTTTGTTCCTCCTCGTCATATTCAGACAATGATATTTTATCATTTAAATCAAATTCATCGATATGTCGGTGGTTTAAAATTGGTTCAGTTAATAAATCTGATTTAGACATTTGAGCATCTTTGTAAACAATAGCTGGAAATTCGTTCTCAAAATCTTTAAAGAAGTCTAAATCATCAAAACAACTGATCGCAGGCTCAGGTGATGAAATTGAAGGCATGACTTTTTCATAATCACTTTCTGAATCCGTTTTTAAATCGTTGACAAAAATCATTTTATAAGAAAATGAGTTTTTGTCACAAATTAATGTGTAATCCTCATCGTCGAATTCGTCAAATGATATTCTAAAGTCGATTTTATTGTTGACAGATGTAGTTACTTGAGATTTGCATTGAAGTGTATCCTGAGGTGCAAAGTCATTGTTAACGACTATAGTTGAGAATCCAGCTTCTATAGATCTAAGGTCGTAAAGATCGTCATCAACTCTGATCTTCCCATATGTAGCAGTTTGCCAATTAAACACTTTTCCACGTTTACGAGCCTTTTCTTCCTTGAGCCTGGTGTACTCTTCCATAGTAAGGTTTGAATTGTCCATCCTGAAACAATCTTTCTAGAAAAGCTATTAAATACCTAATACGCATGTTCAAAGAATTGAATACGCCGTATTACACAAACATAATAAATAAATAAGCAGAATAATACACTAATCTAAATTACACTAATCCTAAGGGTTAGATCTAATCTAATGTTAAAAACCAAAATATCAAATAAAAATCAAGACTAATTTTCACTCCCCGACAACGGCGCTAAAAACTTGATGTGTTGTCGTTGTATGGTATATTTAAGATGATTCAAGTTTTAAATTTATATTTTGCCGACTCAACCAAAAACAACACTTTAACGGGCAGTGTACCCGATCGGTTGTAGTTTCGTGGTAAGTAGGGTGTCGAACACTTGAAGCGAGGTTAAATCTATCAATTTAATTAATATCTTGGTTATCTAGTCTATGTATATTATATTTATATTCTCAATCTTATGTTAACCTATGTCAGTCTAAATCCTAATTCTAATAGGAACAAGGGGGGGGGGGGGTTTAGCCTGAGAGACTGGCATGTTTTGGTTGGTTATGTCTTTAATCAATTCAAGGCAATGTTAACCCACGAAGCTAATTAACAAAAGATTAAAAGATTGTCGATCATTATATAAGAAACTGTATTAACTTAATTATTCGTATTTATAACGTGATTTGTTTATTAAGGTGCACAATGATTTTCTTCTCTCGAGGGTGGCATTACATTATTAGACTTAGGCGTTAACATCAATCTTAATAGGATCTGACACAATAATCCTGTTACAATTTATAGAAATACCTCTAAAGCATCCTTATTTGCTGATTTTAAGATATCTTTGGTATTTACGGCATTGGTGATTTGTTAACCCTAGCTCTTAGAGACTTTTACCCACATACGCTTTCTAGTGGCAATCTATAAATTAATTTAGTAGTCCATTGTTACAACTATCCAATTGAATCAAAACGTTACTTGTTGAAATTATGTACTAGGTTCATCCTGCTAGTTAAACACGATCACATAAACCTGTTAGCAATATCCAATGTGACTAGTTAAGCACGAAGGTGTATCTAGACACAGTCTTCTATAGAAGGGACAATATTTGATGTAAATATTATTATAGTATGTATAAAAGTACTTACTTATGGTGGACGCTGTATCGCGAGACTCTAGACTTCCCACTTGGTCCGCTTCACTCAGATCCAGTTGTGAATGATAGGTAGCATACAAGCGAGTGAATCAAAGTATAAATTTGAAATATATAAACATAATCAAGCAATAATACGATAAATCAAGAAATCGAAGATAAATCGAAATACCAAAAAGTCAGATCTTCATAATAATGGCTAATACCCGAAGGTATTAGCCTTCAAACGTCATAATAAATACAAGAGTAATTATTTAGCCAAGGTAAACTAACCGAGTTAACGAATGATACCAAAAACTGAACGATTACTAAAGTATATGGAATTACACATTGTCTTCTATGGAATTGAATACGTTGCTTGACCTCTTTTGCTCTTTTTCCCCCTCTAAAAATTGACTTTTGTGGTTTAGGTATCGAGAATATGATTTAGCACGCTTAAAACTCGTTTTTGAGTTTTCTATTTATAAGGTCTGGAAGTCGGTTGGATACGTCGTATTGGGGATTTCTTAGAGTAGGGACCACGTTTGATATCTTCCAGAATATTATATTGATTCCATATCTTGAATACGAAGTATTGAGTCCTCTGGATACGGCGTACTGATCTTTATTACTGTATGGTCATTGGTGAGTGCAGGCACGGATACGCCGTATCTTTTTTATGGATACGGCGTATTGGTCTTCAGAATAGTACTCTTCAAAATATCTTCATTTAAGCTCTAGATTGCGCGTCTTTTGCTAACTTTCACCAATTACTCCATAATTACTACAATTCTCAAATATAAACGATTAAGTAACAATTCTT
>BQNB010121763.1:0-20404 GCA_026074375.1 Tanacetum coccineum
AAAGGGAGAGTATGTGTGAATTTTTACTAAGGAAATGAGTGTGTGTGTGTGTTCTATCACAAGTATGCATGATTATATATATGCTAAGGCTAGTATAACCAACATGTTCTAGCTTAACCTTAATGAGTATAAGTTGTACAAAGGACATAGCTAGTAAAAATGTGTGCTTCATGTCCCTTAAGATGCATATAAGCCACGAAATTAGGGAGGGGAAATGAACTAGTTGGTGATTTTTATCTTTTATAGAAATATCTTGTTAATACTTAAAGTATAAAGTCTTATTTAAATGTATAAAGTGTATACTTGTAATGTATAGTTTCTAGTTGATTCATTTATGTACAATATGACTAACAATGTTAAAATGGGTAAAGTTTTATAAAACTTTAGGTATTGGGTATAATAATAGGTATTTGTTGAAGCGTAGAAAAGTTTTGGTTATTCTGTTAATGCCTAACGTATTTTATCGCGAAACGTAAACACTTTATGCAACGAATAAAAATAAAATAAACACAGTTAATAATTATCCTCAAAATAATTAATTAACACTTGCTTGATGTAAACATTTAATTGTTTGATGCCCGTTTACATTGAATGATAATTTTTAGCTTACGCAATTTAACTTAACGATTACGATTTAAAAGCAAACGCGTACAATACTAAAAATAAATAATGAATTTATTAACATCATAAATGACCCTAAAACATGGGGTGTTATAAATTTTTATAAACTACTTAACGGTTTCTATATAATACCTTAAGTATGTTTCTATCGTGACCTATTAATATATACTTGTTACTATAACCTTCGCTAAAGTTTTTATACCTTAAACAGACCCGAAAATGCTTGAAAACCCAAATTGATGTTCCAATCAGCTTTATTTTAGTAAAATAAAATCCCAGATTTTGTCCGACTTCTAAAGGGCATAACTCCTTTGTTAAAAACATTCACGGCTGTACCGAAAGCTACGCTTGAGGGAAAAATCATTCTCTACACTTTGGCCAATTTAGACCCGAAATGGGTCAAAACACACTTTTAAAATTCGGACAGATCATACCGAAAATAGTTTTGAGCTGTTAAAAACTTATGTGTTTCTTCAGACTTAAAATGGCCATAACTTCTTCGTTATAAAGCGGATTTTTACGTTCTTTATATCAAAATTTGAGTAAAAGGATAAACTAACATAATCTTAGAGTTTTAGCTTCTTAAAACATTTTTAATCACTCCTTAACCCACGAAATAATTATGGACAACAAGCTTTTGAACCAAAAATCAACCAAAATCAAACACAACTTTCCCAATACTCCTAAACTAACCTAAACTCCTTCACTAGGATCTCAACCAACAAATCCACATCCAAAGTAGCCTAGCCCCATCGCCACAATCACCAAACATCACTTTTATCGCTTAACATTACGCTACTAACTCAAAAGTACAAGAAAACGCAAGAAAAGTTAGAAAAATTTTAAACTTGAAAATAAATTATACAACTTTATTTATTTGTATGTTTTCCTTAAAAAAAGTGGTACAAACATGGATGATATTATTTTTGAGAGAAAATAAGACGGTGAATGATCGAATAGTCTCCAAATTTATACAAGCGAATAAAATGAATAAACTTACAGGTTATAAAGAGTTGGCAAAGAAAATAATGAATCTTTAACCCAAACGAATATGAATATAACCCGAACCAATATAATAATGACCTAAATAAATCCTTGGATGAACCACGATCAACAACTAGTAACAAATCTTGAACCAAGAAGCAAAAATACCAAAAGTGTGTATGTGCGGTGTTCGTTCGAACCAAGAGAGACAAGAGAGGAAGAGAGATTTTTTTCTTTATGTGTGTTTTTAGAGAGAAAGAATGTGTTAGGAATTGAAGGCTTCTGAAGTTACTACTATTAGTTTTGGAAGTTAATATTGCTGGTTCAAGATTGTGCTGCTGTTGAAGTTTAAAGAAAATAGTCTAAGTTATTAGTATTGCTAGCTATAATAGTTAGTGCTGCTAGTACATTGTTAGTACTGATAGTATAGTTAGTAATGTTAGTTAATACTTAGTGCTGTTAGTCTTGTATAGTTAGTACTGCTATTATGATATGCATGAGTTAAATTAGGAATAGATATGCATTATCATTATACGCGTTTTGTAAGCCTATTAAGGTTTCCTTGGTGTATAAAAGGAACCCTAAGGTATAGATCAAGATATATCAGTCTTTCATAATTTTTCATAGCTTCAATGTTGTAAACCCTAACACTGTCAAAGAGTGTTCGTATTAATATATTGGAGCTTATTGTTTTGGTTATATTTCTGTGTGTTAAACATTCATTACTGTTATTCTTCTTAGTGGTATAAACCAGATTCCGCATAGTTTATATCATAGACTCAAAGTTTCAATCTTAGTGCCTTTGGATTTATCCAAGGATACTAAACCTTACATCAAGCTAAGGAGTTCAAGATCTATTCATTGGGATTAACAAGTGGTATCAGAGCTTGTTGTGAAGCTTTGAATAAGAAGAAACAAACAACACATACTAGATCTTATTCTCCATGATTAAATAGAGGCAGGAACTACTTCTATAACTCTGACAACAAGGCTCCCTATCCTCAACCCAGGAGAATATGATCTCTGGTTAATAAGGATAGAATAATACTTTCTCATGACTGATTATTCCCTCTGGGAAGTAATTCTGAATGGTAACAAAGTGCTGAAGAGAACTGTTGGAGAAACTGAGCAGGAATATAAACCTACCGCATAAGAAAAGCAGGACAAAAGGAATGATATGAAAGCTAGAGAAACTTTGTTGATGGCACTCCCAAATAAGGATCAACTGAAGTTTCACTTATACAAAGATGCAAAACTACTCATGGAAGCCATAGAGAAGAGGTATAGAGGAAACAAGGAATCTAAGAAAGTTCAAAGAAGTCTACTCAAACAACAATATGAGAACTTTGCAGGATCAAGTTCAAAAACAATAGATCAAACTTTTGATAGGTTACAAAAACTTATTAGTCAGTTAGAGATTAAAGGCGAAGTTATTACACAAGAGGACATGAACTTAAAACCGTTGAGAAGTCTTCCATCTAAATGGAAGACTCATGCTTTGATCTGGAGCAACAAAGAGGAAATAAAAACCATCAGTTTAGATGACTTGTACAACAACTTGAAGATATATGAACCTGAACTTACAGGATCATCAAGTACAAGTCAAAATCTATAAAATGTGGTTTTTGTGTCCTCCAACAACACTAACAGCAATAGCAGCACAAATGAAGCAGATAACACTGCTTATGGAGTTAGTGCTGGTCATACTCAAAGTAATCCTACATTTGTAGATAACCTTAGTGATGCTATGATCTGTGCTTTCCTAGCTAGTCAGTCCAACTCTCCTCAACTTGCAAGAGAGGATCTAGAACAAATTAATCCTGATGACTTAGAAGAAATGGATTTACAATAGGAAATGACCATGCTAACAATTAGATCTAGGAGATTCATCCAGAGAACAGACAGGAAGTTGGATGTAAATGGTCAAAGAGTTAGATTTAACAGGACTAAAGTGAAGTGCTACAATTGTCATAAATATGGTCACTTTGCAAGAGAATGTAGAGCTCCTAGAAATTAGGAAAATAAAGGAAGAAAAAACAGTAGAAGAACTGTGACAGTGGAACCTCCCACTGAAAATGCCTTGGTTGCTCAAGATGGAATTGAAGGATATGATTGGAGCTACCAAGCTACCAAGCTAAAGAAGAGCATCCTACAAACTTTGCCTTGATGGCATATACATCTTCAAGAAGTTCTTCCAATTCAGATTCTGAGGTAGATTCTTGTTCTAAATCATGTGTAAAAGCTTATGCTACTCTCAAAGAATAATATGATAGTTTGTCTTTAGATAACAAAAAGTCTCAATTTAATTTAGTATCTTATAAAGCAGGTTTAGAATCAGTAGAAGCTAGAATAGCTCACTATAAGAAAAATGAGGCTGTGTTTGAAGAGAGCATTAATGTTTTAAATCTTGAAGTTAAACTAAGAGATAATGCTTTAGTTGAAAACAAAAAGAAATTGGAAAAAGCAGAAAAAGAGAGAGATGAGTTAAAACTAACATTAGAGAAGTTTTAAAATTCATCTAACTCTTTGAATAATTTGCGGGAAAGTCAAGTTGTTGACAAATTTAAAACTGGACTAGGATATAATGCAGCTTCTTTTACTGCAGCTTCTCCTGCAGTAGAAAGCTTTGTGAATTCATCTGAAATGTTAGAAAATCAGGAGTATAATAAGTCCAAATCTGATAAGGGATATCATGCTGTTCCCCCACCTTATATAAGGAACTTCATTCTCTTCAAACCTGATCTAACATTTATGGATGAAATAGTTAAAAGTGAGAATTTAGATATTACTACTGTTGTTACACCTAGTAATGTCAAGACAGTTGAGTCAAATCATGAGTCTGCTAATGTAAAAAGTAATGGTGATGCAGTAGAACCTAAAACTGTTAGGAAGAACAACTTTAGACCTCCAATTATTAAGGATTGGAATTCTGATGATGAAAGCGAGGTAGAAATTATACCTAAGGATAAAACTGTTAGTTCTAGCACTGAAAAGATAAAATTTGTTAAGTTTGCTAGGGAAACAGTAGAGAAGGAAGAAACATTTAAACAAAACAAACACTATCCTAGAGGGAACCAAAGAAACTGGAACAATCTTATGTCCCAAAAACTAGGAAGTGACTTTAAAATGATTAATAAAGCTTGTTTTGTTTATGGTAGTTTTGAGCATCTTTATTATGTGTGTGATAAAAAGGCTATAAGACCAGCGTGGAACAACTCAAATATGGTGAATCACAAGAACTTTGCTAATAAAATGACTCACCCTCACCCTAATAGAAGATTTGTTCCACAAGCAGTATTAACCAAGTCTGGCAAAATTAATACTACTGGTGCAAGTGTTAATGCTGCTGTCAGACCAGTTAATAGTGCTAGCTCAAAACCAACTGTGAATCATCCTAGACCAATATCGAATGCTTACAAAAAGGGATATTTATAAGTTACAAGGCCATTTAACAAGTATTCAACAAACAAAAACAATATTTTTAATAAAAAGGTTAATACTGTCAGGGTAAAAGATACTACTGCGAGGGATAGAGCAATAGTAAGTGAAAATAAGGGAAAAGGGGTTAATGTTGTTAAGGCCTCAGCATGCTGGGTTTGGAAAGCCAAAAACAGTAGTGCATCAAAAACTTTCAAGAAATATTTTTACATTGATGCACAAGGCAGATCCAAGTCTATAATGGCTTAGATCCCCAAAAGAGTCTAATTCTCTTATTTTATGTGCAGGACAACCCATAGTAGAAGGAGTACAAGGAAAAAAGAAGTGGTTGCTCAAGGTACATGACTGGAAACAAATGCCATCTTACTAAATATGAAGAGTATGATGGTGGTTTTGTTTCCTTTAGAGATGGTAATGGTAGAATTTCTAAAAAAGGTAAAATCAAAACAAGAACATTAGATTTTGATAATGTGTACTTTTGTAAGGAGCTTAAGTATAACTTGTTTAGTGTGTCACAAATATGTGACAAAAAGAATAATGTTCTTTTTACTGACACTGAATGTCTTGTCTTATCTTCTGACTTTAAGCTACTTGATGAAAGTCAGGTCTTGCTGAGAGTTCCAAGAAAGGATAACATTTACAGTGTTGACCTAAAGAGTGTTGTTCCCACAAAAGGTTTAACTTGCCTGTTTGCTAAGGCCACAATTGATGAATCCAATCTATGGCACAGGAGGCTTGGGCATATAAACTTTAAAAACATGAATAAACTTGTGAATGAAAACCTTGTTAGAGGTTTGCCTTCAAAGATTTTTAAAAATGAAAATTCTTGTGTTGCTTGTCAGAAAGGAAAGCAACACAAAGCCTCCTGTAAGGCCAAACTTGTGAACCCAATCAGCAAACCCTTACATATGCTTCATATGGACTTATTTGGTCCTATAAATGTTAAAAGTTTAATGAAAAAATCTTATTGCCTAGTTGTTATTGATGACTTTAGTAGATTTTCTTGGGTATTCTTTTTGGCCACTAAGGATGAAACTAGTGGGATATTATAGACCTTCATAACTGAAATAGAAAATCAACTAGACTATAAAGTAAAAGTTATCAGAAGTGACAATGAAACTGAGTTCAAAAATAGTGTAATGAATCAGTTCTGTGAAATGAAGGGTATTAAGAGGGAATTCAGTGTGGCTAGGACTCCTCAGCAGAATGGTGTTGCTAAGAGGAGGAATAAAACACTGATAGAGGCTGCAAGAACTATGTTAGTTGACTCTAAGTTGCCAACCACCTTTTGGGCTGAAGCAGTTAATACTGCTTGCTATGTTCTAAATAGGGTCTTAGTCATTAAGCCTCATAACAAGACACCTTATGAACTTATTCGTGGAAGAACCCCAATGATAGACTTCATGAAACCTTTTGGGTGTCCTATTACCATTTTAAATACCAGGGATCATCTAGGCAAGTTTAATGGAAAAGCTGATGAGGGATTTTTTGTTGGGTAGTATGTAGTTAGCAAGGCTATGAGAGTATTTAACAAGGAGACAAGGATAGTTGAAGAAATCTTAAACATTAAATTTCTTGAAAATACACCTAATGTGATAGGAAATGGACTAGACTGGCTTTTTGATGTTGATTCATTAACAATATCTATGAACTATGTGCCAGTTGTTGCAGGAAATCAAACTAATGGTATTGCAGGAACTAAAGATAGCATTGTTACATGTCAAGCTAAGAAGAAGACATAACCTGAACAAGAATACATCCTAATACATATCTGCACAACTGATCCATTAATCTCTCAAGATCCTAAGGATAATGAAGAAGATTCTAGAATGAAGCCTATATAAGAAGATGTAAGTGGAGCTTTAGATAAAAATGGAAAGGATGATCAAGCCACAAGAAGTGAGTTTGAAAGGCTACTTCAACAAGAAAAGCAGACTGTACATCCTAACAGCACTAATAGTATTAATACTGTTAGTACACCTGTTAGTGCTGCTGGACCATCTTTTACTAATGATGATCCATCATCACCAGTTAATGCTGCTGAAGCTTCTAATGTATTTGAGGAACATCTATTTGAATGATTTTATCCTTTCAAAAATGCATTTACACTTCCACGTGTTTCAAATGTGACTCCAATGAATGATACTGGAATTTTTGGTAATGCTTATGATGATGAAGATGTGGGTGCAGATGCTGACCTAAACAACTTGGAAACAACCATGAATGTCAGTCCTATTCCCACAACCAGAATTGACAAGGATCATCCTAAAGACCAGATCATTGGAGACTTTAATTCAGCTATTCAAACAAGGAGAATGACCAAGATTTCTGATGAACATGCTATGGTATGTTACATTAATAAGCAGAGGAGAACAAATCACAAAGATTATCAGAACTGCTTATTTGCCTGTTTTCTCTCTCAAATGGAACCCAAGAAAGTGATTCAAGCTCTGGAAGATCCAAGCTGGATAGAAGCAATGCAAGAGGAGCTTCTACAATTTCAACTTCAGAAGGTTTGGACACTGGTTAATCTACCTAATGGCAAGAGGGCCATTGGAACAAAATGGGTCTTTAGAAACAAAAAGGATGAGAGAGGGATTGTAGTGAGAAACAAGGCAAGACTGGTTGCACAAGGTTATACCCAAGAAGAAGGAATTGATTATGATGAGGTTTTTGCTCCTGTTGCTAGGATAGAAGCAATCAGGTTATTTTTGGCCTATGCATCATTTATGGGGTTTATTGTGTACCAGATGGATGTAAAGAGTGCCTTCTTATATGGTACTATTGAAGAGGAGGTTTATGTGTGTCAACCTCCTGGTTTTGAAGATCCACAGTTCCCTGACAAAGTGTATAAGGTAGAAAAAGCTTTATATGGTCTACATCAAGCTCCTAGAGCCTGGTATGAGACCTTGTCTACCTACTTAATTGAAAATGGATTTAGAAGAGGCACTATAGATAAGACTTTGTTCATCAAGAAGGACAAAGGTGATATCTTGTTAGTACAGGTGTATGTTGATGATATCATCTTTGGGTCAACTAAGAAGTCCCTATGTGATGAGTTTGAAGGTTTGATGCACAAGAGATTCCAGATGAGTTCTATGGGGGAACTCACTTTCTTCTTAGGATTACAAGTACAACAGAAGAAGGATGGAATCTTCATTAGCTAAGAGAAAGATGATGGAATCTTCATTAGCCAAGATAAATATGTGGCTGAGTATTTTGAAGAAGTTTGATTTGTCCACTGTAAAGACAGCAAGCACTCCAACTTGAGCTACATAGCATTGTCTCCCGAAAGGATGAAAGAAGCTTGAGAATGTGGACTGTCACATGATAAAGAATCAATGATTGGATACACTTGATGTACTTTAACAGCTTCATAAGGCCTGACATAATGTTTGCTGTTTATGCTTGTGCAAGGTTCCAAGTTACTCCTAAAGTATCACATCTTCATGCTGTGAAGAGAATCTTTAAGAGAATCTTTAGATACTTAAAAGGTTAACCTAAATTGGGCCTTGGTAGTCCTATGGATTCACATTTGACTTTGGAAGCTTGTTTCTTGATAGTGAATTATGCTATATCTAGCCTTGACAGGAAATCTCCACAACAAGAGGTTGTAAATTTCTGACAAGAAGGTTGATCTTCATGGCAACGTTAAAAAGCAGACAAGTTTGCAAACACTGCTACTGAACATAGTATTTGTTTGCGAGCTAATTGATGTGGGCAGGAGTGTATGGATCCTAAAATTCAAATGCTTGATTATGGGTTCAACTTCATGAACACCAAGATTCACATTGATAATGAAAGCACCATTTTTAAGTGAAGAATCTTGTTGTTTCATATCTAAAACCAAGCACATTGATATAAGAGGCACCATTTCATCAGAGATTCTTATTAAAGCAAGTTGATTTATGTGATCAGATTCACACAGACCACAATGTTTTGGCAGATCTTCTCATAAAGGCTTTGTTGATGTTAGAACAGGTTTTAACTTTTTGATTTGCCTAGTATTTGATTGACTTAATCTCGAAGTGTTGTTTGAGGGAAATTTAATTAAAATGGATGAACAAGGGAAAGTATCATAGGCAGAAGGGTCAGGAAATCCCACTGAACCTCAACACACATCCACAACTGTATCACTATCTAATCTTGAACCAATCACTGTTCTATCACAATCTTAACCCAAAAAGACTCAAAAACCTAGGAAAGCCAAAAAGGAACCACTCAGATATCTCATTTCTAGTGGACCTATTCACTTTGTTGCCGATGGAAGACAGTCTATAAGGAGTTGAAGACAGAATGGAAAGGGCTGCCTACTTACCGCTTCTAAGCTTAGAGCAGAAGTCAGGAAGTGGTAACATGAATAGGACCCAATCCATGGCAACACTTAATAAATCTCTTCCTTAGGGAACTAATTCAGGTAGTGGTCCCAGGTGCCAAGATACCATATTGAGGGGTGCAAAAGCTCAAATTAGGTTTGAGGCTGCATCTAAACAAGTCTAAAAGATCCACCTCTCTGACAATGATTCTAACACACTTCAAAGTGTGGAGGGAGCAGCATGAAATTAAAGGAATTTGATAGAGATTTGTTACAAAATTATCTGAAAGGATTCATGTGATAATAAAAATAGATAGAGTGACTTAGTAAGAAAAAGAAATGAGAGATATAGTAAGCTGGAAAAATAGAAAGAGAATTGTAAGAAATGAGAGATATAGTGAGCTGAAAAATAGAAAGAGAATTGTGTGATATAAAAACAGATAGAGTGAATTGGTGAGAAAAAGAAATGAGAGATATAGTGATATTAAACAGAAAGAGAGCTTGATGATAATCCACAATTGATGATGGAGAAATGCTTTTGTAATGAAACAATTGGGGTTAATGGCAGATTGTCTTAAAGCGTTAATGCTGCTCAGTGGTATGTGTGTAATTACACATACCTTTAACTTAATAAAACGACCCTAAACGACTAAAAACGCACATAAAATGCCATAAATATGCTTGTTTTTGTGTTTGTACTGTGCAGGTACCGGATATTCACTAAAGGACAAAAACAAAGCCAAACCAGACAAAACCGAGAGCGGAATTGGAAAGAGCGCGAAAAACCAAAGCCGAAGGTACAAAAGGATTGAAAATGGAGCTTAAACGGACATTTTCGGATCGACTTGACAACGTTTGTGCATTTAATGAAGTCAAGAAACAAAGACAAAGTCAACCCGGGGAAAGGCGCTATTTGGAATGAGCACGAAAAAACGAACCCGAAACCCTCTATCATGATAAAATGGGCCGAACCGTAATCCCCATTTTAGGTGGGCCGGAGTCAGCCGATATAATTATTAGACCTTAAAATCCATTAAAACCCAAAACCTTAGTTTCTTTAATAAAAAAAACCAACGCGGCCCAACATATAACTCCCTGGCCCAAACCAATAATACAACCCCATTTCCTTTTTAACAAGTTAGCCCTAACACACTAAATCCTACAAAAACCGTTTATTCCTTAAAGGACTAACATTGTTAGTCCTTGAAGACTAACGGTGCAAACCACAAACCAACCTCAGGGACCAACATTTAACACCACAAGGACGTGTATTGCAATAGACATATATACCTATAGGGGCCAAACTTGCCCATTTACCAAACATTTACCCCTGTCAACCCTGCACCAAATTAAAACCCCTTCCCGTCAAACCCTGTACATCTCTCTCACTCCCTCTGCAACACCACGACAAAAAAAACCCAACACCCAAACAAACCCATCACTCTCACAAACCCCACCCCCACGTGGCCTATGTACACCTTCGCAATCCCTTAGAGTCTTATTGGTTAAACGAAATCAAGGGTATGGATTGAAAGGATTGGGGACCAAGAAATATTGAAGGGTCAGGATGATGGTTTGAACTCTCTCACTCAACAAACACAAAGCTTGAAGACTTGCCAGCTTATAAAAAGAAGAAGAAGACAGAAAAAAAGAAAGGATGGAGGAGTAGTGTAGTTTTTTTAGTGTAATTTACTTTTTAATGTTATTTCATTTTTGTTCTTTACATTTAAAAAGTCTTGTAACCTTTTAAAATTTCATGAAAAGTTAAGTTTTTATCTTATGAAAATCTGTCTTTTAAGCCTTCTTAAAAACTGCCTATTGTGTTCATGCTTATTTCTTGCTTATTCTGCTTTTTAAATGTTATTGTTGTCTTTATTATGCTTATTTAACTTAGTATAATACTTGCCTTAATCTGTTTTAGTAAAAAATTGCAAAATCTGTTTTCTTAAAGGGGTGTTTGGCATAACAGCCAAAACGGGTCAAAACTGTTTAAAAATCCATTTGGGTCACTCAGCCTTCTCTAATCAGTCCTCCTAAGTTAAGTTAAAGCTGTTTTTAAAGTTTTTGAAGTGAAAAAGTCAATTTAAGGTATTATGCAAAATGTGTTCAAATCTGTGTTCTTGGATTTTCCTTTTACTGCTTATTTCCAATTCTTGTTGTTAAGGTTTGGTATATGGTCTTTTTAGTGTTAACATGTAGTAGTGAAAGTATTGGATTGGTGTGCATTTCTCTTGTGGATTTTCAAACTCAAAATCTGTCTAAATTAGTCTTAGTCTTTAAGTTGAAAAAGTTTTTTTTTGTCTTTCTGATCTCATTTTTAGCTTAGCAAAAATCATTTTTAGAATATACACTTTGGAGCATAAGCTCTTTGATTGTTGTTTTACATCTGTTTTAACTTATTTTAAAGTTTAAAGCTTATTTCCCAGCTTTAATCTAGGGCTGCAAGTAGCTGTTTTGTCTTTTCAAGAGTTTGCAAAAAAAAAAACCAGCATATTTTGAGTATCTTAGCTTTTTCATGTGCTTTTTCCTTGCTTAATTGTTGTTAAAAATGCTTACTTTTTGCTCCTATGTGCTCATTTGCTTTGTAAACTCCTCTTGTTTGTTTCTCTTATTTTTTACCTTTTGCTTATTTTTTTCTAAATTTTAGCTTAAAAATAGCATTTGGCCTGTTTTTACATGTTAAAGTGTCCCAGTGCTTATTTTTCTTTTTCTTTCCCTTTTCAGCCCCATTCTTTACCTGCTTAATTTAGTTTTGAATATTTCTTAGTTAGATGTAGGTATGCCTGTTTTTTTTCATTATTTTTGATTTTCCTTAGCTTATTTTTGCTTGAAGTTAGTCTAGACAGATCAGCTTATATAATGCTTAGATGATATAGTTTTCTCTGCACCCTTTTTGCAGCCCAGTTATAAGCTTATTCTAGCTTAAAGTTTAGAGCATTATTTTTGTTCCCTCAAGCTTATTATGAGTAGGGCATTATATATGTTATCTTATTATGAGTTTTCAATAGCTTATTTTGCCCTCAATGTCCAACCATCTTTTAATCATAAATTGTCTTATAAAATTGTTAAGCATTATGCCTGTTTTTAAAAAGCCTTTTTCGCAAGCTTTATTGATAGTGTTACCAACAAAAGTTGTAGTTAAGAAAAGTTTTATTTTTAGGTCCTCTTTACGAGTTTTTAAAAGTTTTCATAAAAAAATGTTTTTAAAAAAAAAGGGAGGCATGGGGCTCGAACCCATGACCTCCCCCTTGTAAACTAGCGACTTAGAACACACACACAACACCAACTGCCCTAGGGTCTTTTCAGTTTACTCTTACATTATTTTAATTAAATAGTCATTTTACCTTTTAGCTTATCAGTTCTTAAGAGCTTATTTCTGGCTTATTTAATCAGCACTTTTCAAAGTTAGCATTTTTCCTGCATTCCTTATGATTCAAAGTACTTTTTTTTTGAATTTTTCCATAATTTTTGCAATTTGTTTATTATTTTTAATAATTATTTTTCATTAAAACAAATTTAAATCATAATAAATAAAATAAAAGTCAAAAAAATATAAATGTTTTTTAGAAAATTTTCTTTTATCAATTAGGACCTAGGAAAAATAGATTTTCACCCGTAGGGTTAATATTTTAAAATTTTGTTTTTTTAAAGAACGAGAACGAAATCCCTTTCTCGATTTCTTACGCGTTTTTATGCATTAAACAACCTTCGAGTTTTTGGGTCTAGTTTTTCTTTTGTTCTTACTTTTTAGTCACTTAGAGTTAATTAAAAGTTAAAACAAATTATTTTAGGATTTAAATTTAATAATTTAGGTTTTTTAGTCGGCGTTCGTTTAGATTCCGTTAAACGTTTTCGTGTTTTAACTTTTATTGCTTTTATAATAATGCTCCCGTAGACTTAGGTTTTCTTTTTATTCCTTATTTATGCTTCATGTAGAATCTTAGGTTATTAATTTGCCTTTTTATGCTTTCTCGTAGTTTTAGGTTTAAATTCCCGTGCTTATTTATGTTTTTCCCGTAGTTTTAAGTATACCTTACTTTAAATTTTCATAATTTCCTGTAGATTTAGAAAACCCAATCAAATCCTTCTTCATTCAAGCATCCAATTGTAGAATAAGCTGGGGAGATCAACTTTAACAAAAGTACTATGGGCTGAAACTCAAAGATAAGCTCTAAAAGAGCTTCTCAATAAGCTGTCCTCAGTAAAGAGGCATTTGAGCTCATTTTAACTTAATATGCTTGCACAAAGCTTGATTTATAACAGCTCAATGAAACACCAAAAGCTATTCTAGAATAGCTTATAGTATGTGTATGAACTAGAAAGGATATGCTACTTAAACAGTAAAAACTTTAATTCTAACAGAAAAAAAAATTGGGATCAGCAATAGCAAACTTCAGGAAAAACTCTAAAAAACTTCAAAAACACAAATTGGCTAAAATCTTTAATAAGCTATGACAGAAGTTAGAATTTTGAGAACTTAATCAACCTTCCTATAAGCTGAAATGAATTACACATAAAAAATAACTACAATCTAGAAATGCAAATTTAAAACCTAAGATTGGTTACTACTGTTTTTTTTTTTTTTCAGAAATTTTTGTAAACTTTAGAGGCAAATGTACCTAAGAGAATAAGCTAGAAATGAGAAACCAAGCTTTAATATATCTATACTAATGTGTAATCTATAAGTATACTAAATTTTATAAACTAAAACCTATTTTAACTAACTTTAAAATGAACAAAAAGGTAGACAGAATTAACTTTACTTAGTGCTGATCACTTGGACAAAGTGCAAGAACCTAAGTAGAGCATGTTACACAGATGGTTAACTCTGCATAGACTCACTCAACTAGAGTGTTGAACACAAAAATGAACTTGAATGCCAAACCTAGGATAGGCTTGATTTGAATTTTAACTATCAAAAGAAGAAGAGGGAAAGCTCCCTTTTTGTTTTTTTATTGTTGCACAGATCAAATCTATTAGCTACAAAATGTTTTAGAGACAAAAAATAATGCCTTAAACCTTATCAGAAACTTAACTAAAGAAACATCAAATCGGGCCAAAAACAGAAATACCCATTATAACTTTGACATTTAGAGGTCAAACTACTCTAAACGCAAACATCTTAAAAAATGAGCAGATTCAATTTAGGCATTTATGAAATCATATTTTAGTAAACCAAACTAATTACCAATATTAAGTACTTGTACCAACCTAAATATCAAATAACAATAAGCAAATAAGCAGGAAATTAAGATCTAATGATTATGCTAAGATTTTTTTTTTTTTTATGATTTTTAAGACAAAAAGTAAAATATTTAAAGCAAGATTATAAAAGCTAAAAACAATGACTAAATTATGATTATAAGCACAACTAAGTAGAAAACAGTACAAATATAGCAACTAATAGATGATTAAGCAATAATAAAGCAAATAAGCAAATTACACTAAGAATTTATAAAGACAAAAATTTAAATGAAAACTTACAAATATGCTTCATTGCTAAACAAAGCTATATTAAGCTCAAATGAGCATCTACAGAGCTATGGGCTTTATCCAAGATAAGCCAGTATATTCCATGGGACTCTTCCAAGCCTAGCTCCCTTCCTTAAGTCCCAAAATCCATTAAGCATAGGTATAACTGATTATTTATTTTAAGTAGAATTAAGTTAAAAAACCCACTTTTGTTAAAGAACTCAATCAGCTTATAGATCTGGAAGAGCTTAATAAGAGCTTGAATGAGCTTATGGAACAGTGATTGTTGACATACGAATTTATAAAAGCTTAATAATGAAAGACAAATTATGAAAACTAAATGATGATTTAATTGATGATAAAAACAGATTACAATGCTTTGATGAAAGGAAATTACAATAGATTTAAAAGGTAGAATTACATTTAAATAAAAAGCTAAAACTAAATTAAGCCAAAAAAGACTAGAAAATTAAAAGGAAAAAAAAACTAGATAGATGTGTGTGTGTGTGTGAGTGAGTGTATTTATAGCCTTAAGATTAAGGTTCTAGCTCTTCCTTGCTTCTTTCAATCCTAAATCCCCCCCCGTTTTTTTTTGTTTAACATTCTTCAATCATAGGGGTATGAGCATTTGATGGCCGTTGGATGCACAATGTGCAACACGGATGGCCAGCGTGCCATCCGTGATGGTGACATATGTCGTTACTTCGTGTGAGTGAAAGAAGAAAAAACCTATCTTCATTTTTTGCCTTTGTTTTTCCCCCTTGCTTGTACATGAGGCTTCCTTGCTCAAGTAGACCAATTAGGACTTTTGATATGACAAATTTATCCCTGCCATTGTGTAAGAGGGCCCTTGAATAGTCCTTTGTGCCCCTCAATTGTAGAAAGCCCTTTGTTTTTTTCATCTTGGTGAAAGGTAAGAGATGATGAATAATGTTTGGGTATTGGCGCCATTGTTCATAACTATAAAAGTTAAAACAGTTTGAATTTTGAGCAAATGGCAATACTAGTCCCTTTCATTCTAAAACTCATTTGTAGTGTAAAAGGATTTTTGGAATTAGCACTATTGGTCCCTGTGGTTTATAAAAAGAGAATTGGACTAGTGTAATGGGCTTATTGATTGGGCTTTTGGGCCTTTCTAGTATCCGGGTAGGATTTTAAGGCTTTGAAAGCCCATTAAGGTTTTTTAAGGCCCAATAAAAGTTAAGGACCATTTTTTGGATTTTGTGACACTTTGAGTTTAAAATGGAAAATATTGGGGTCTTATTGACTTATTTGACATGGTTTGACTGGGATTTGAGACTGGGCGTGACTTTCTGCTTCGACATTGAACTCTGTTTGGCTTCTCTTTGGTACCCTTTTCAGATTCTCGTGTTCGTGCTTGCTTGTTTTTGACGGTTTTCATGTGATTTTTGATATATCCGTACCTGCACACACAAAACACAAATAAAAGCATATTTTTGCCATTTTTGGTCTGTTTTGGGTTTAATTGAGTTATTTTAGGTATAAACGGATATGTGTATTCTACGCTTATCAAAATTCCCCAAACTAAACGAGTTGCGTTCTCACAGCAATATACATTCCGTTATAACCAATACCTCGAAACTTCCCCAAAACTAAACCTCTTTGAAAAAGTACAAAGATTTTTGTGAGAGAGATAAGAGATCACAAGTTATAAAACACACGACTTCCCATTTTCAAAGATTTTTCTCTTTTTTAATGATTTTTCTTGATAATTAACTACCTAACTACAACTTATTTGTGTTGACATAATGTATTATTTTCATTACCTCATTGGTAACTTTTAGGATCATAGAACAAAAAGCACAATTAAGTGTCTAAAAGATAACTTCATCATCCCTGATTTTTCACTTTTCCCATGCTAAGCTTAAAAATAAGATCACTATTGATTACGAACTAAGATGCTAAAGCTACTTATAATTACAACTTGTGAATTCCTCTTCCCGACATAAATCATATATTTAGGTGTGTGTGTTCAAATTAATTTAAACCATTAAATCCACATATTTAGATAGTTGAAATCCGACCAAGCTTTACACATGGGCCTTTTGGGCTAATATGTTAATCACTTAGCAAGATCACAACTCAAAGCAAACAAAAACCTCCTTAGCTAAGACATCGTTGGTTACTTGTCCCATGAGATGACTTTCTTCTCATAGCAATCCCACCGTCACGGGTAAGTGCTAAGGCTTTTGACACCCCGAAACCGAGAATACTACCGAAACGCATGAATTACCGATAAAAAAAGCCTTGTAGACTTTTTGCAAACCTTTTACAAAAGAATACCTTGGTTTTAGAAAAAGAAACTTTTACTAATTTATTTTCTATCTTTGCAACATTATTATTACTATTTTACATTATTAGGCTAGAATCCGGTATCGACTTTTTCTTTCAACGACACATCGCCACGCCTCCGACAAGAGCTCGTGTACTTAATTATGATACCAACCCTAAAATATTACATCCCTCCATCCTTTCTTTCGATGTAACATCGGGAGCGAACCGACAATGCCCATGTACTTTATTAACGATGGAGTTTGTCTATATTAACTATTAAACTTAGGATTTATAACTTGCATCCTTTTATTTACCAACTTACATTTTTATGAGATTTTTTTTTTGACTTGATTTTTCTTTTTTTTTCAAATAGGAAAAATCTCGTTTTCTAGAAAACCAAAGTAAAACTTGAACTACAAAATTCTTATTTACAAATGATGTCGACTTCACGATAAAGATTTTTCTCTAAATAAGATATTAGACATTTAAAGAGTAAAACATCTAAAGTTGTAAAAATTTAAGAGAACAGTATAATTAGTCCTTTTAAAAGGTTCCGAGGAAGAAAAATCACAAGTTAATCTTATGAGCTCTTTAAAGTTTTCCAAAAATAAACTCTTGCTTACATCCTAATTCATAACATCACTACATCTCTTAATTCTTTGCAATTTAAAATCTCAAACAAGAAATTCGCAAACACATAGCCGATATAAAATCCAACTTGGCATTTTAAAATCTTCTTGAGATTCTGCACAAGTTTTCTTTTACTAATTAATTTCAAGTCCCCCTAGCATGTTAAAGTCTACTTCAGACTACACAAACTACATCATAAAATTGTTAAGGGAGAAAGCTAGAACTCAACACGTACATCGGGTCAAAAATTACTTCTTATTCTTACCAACGGAAAACCTACATTTGTGTCTTAACACTTATATATAT
This sequence comes from Tanacetum coccineum, assembly GCA_026074375.1. Taxonomy (NCBI): domain Eukaryota; kingdom Viridiplantae; phylum Streptophyta; class Magnoliopsida; order Asterales; family Asteraceae; genus Tanacetum; species Tanacetum coccineum. The sequence goes on from BQNB010121763.1 coordinate 18,062, forward strand.
ATATATATATATATATATATATATATATATATATATATATATATATATATATATATATATATATTTTATATGACAATTAAGAACTTAAAAATTTAAAATTTTTGCTATTTTTGTGGGAAAACGGGTACGTGAGAACAAAACAATAAGCAAGCAACATCAAATCGATAGATTCCCTTCCCCAAACTAAAACGAAACATTGTCCTCAATGTTTAAAGTCGGGTCTCTACAAAAATCTAAGCCGTTTATGAGGTATGCAAAGATAAACGTTAATCGATAATGATGAAAGGATATGGATCTCCCCAAACTAATTTCACACAAAGGATGAGAAGCTCGAGTAGAACGGTGAAAAAAACAAAAATAGAAAAAAAAAAAAAAAAAAAGACAAATCAACCGGACACGAGAGTCTTCAGAAATTGTTGGGCTGATCCTACAAAAATCACAACAAACAAGCAACAAACATCGAGAAATCAGAAAGAGTACAAGCCTCTCTCAACACAACACATTAGATAATAGAAAATAGAAAGAAAATAGAAAGGATAAGCATGGGGTGAACTCCCACGAAGCGGCTTGTTTTTGTTCACCGAGTCGCAAGCTCGACTCGATCCCTGAATTTAGTTGTCCTTAGGGAAAGTCTGGAGGTCCGGGATTACTAATGGTGTGTATCCCCTCCATAGTAGTGTTTAAGACGGAAGCAAGTTGACTTTGAAATTCAAACCACTGCATGAGACAATTTGGCATGTGCATAAGGATAAACTTCGGTGATTGTGAAATGCCGGACCATCGGGATTTGAGCTTTCCGGAGAAAATCTTTAATCGGGAGTTGAAAAGCAAGACTTGATCACCAACATTGAAGATTCGGTTCTTTATCTTGGAATCGTGTAGCTTCTTTGTCTTCTCCTTGTAGATTAACGAATTCTCATAAGCTTGATCACGAAGCTCGCTAAGTTCATTGAGTTGAAGCTTTCGATGATCGCCCGCGGTCTTTAAATCGAAGTTGGCATGCTTAAGAGCCCAATATGCTTTGTGTTCTAGTTCGACGGGTAAGTGACACGCTTTTCCATAGACTAACTTGTACGGAGTGCATCCAATTGGAGTCTTGTAAGCGGTCCTAAAAGCCCATAATGCATCATCTAACTTGTCTGACCATGAGGCACGGTTTTCTCCTACCGTCCTCTCTAAAATTCTTTTGAGACCTCGATTCGTGACTTCAACTTGACCACTCGTTTGAGGGTGGTAAGGAGTCGAAAGACGATGGGTGACACCATATTTTGACATGACTCTTGCAAACTTATCGTTACAAAAATGGGTCCCTCGATCGCTTATGATTGCTCTAGGAGCACCGAATCGGGAGAAAAGGGATTTTAAGAACTTAACAACTACTCTAGCATCGTTGGTGGGGAGCGCTTTCGCTTCAACCCATTTGGAAAGATAATCGACGGCTACTAGAATATATTTGTTTCCTCTAGACGACGGAAAAGGTCCCATAAAATCGATACCCCATACATCGAAAATTTCACAAACTTGGATTGCATTTTGAGGCATCTCATCACGTTGAGAGATTTTGCCTTGTCTTTGACATGCATCACAAGATTTGATCAATTCGTAAGCATCCTTATAAATTGTAGGCCAAAAGAATCCGGCGTCAAATACTTTCCGAGCTGTGATGTTGGCACTGTGATGGTCCCCGATGGGTCCTTCATGGGAAGCCTTGAGGATTTCAAGAGCTTCTTGGCCAAATACACATCTACGGATGATTTGGTCCGCACATGTACGAAAGAGATAGGGGTCATCCCAAAAGTAATGCTTCACGTCTTTAAAAAACTTTTTCTTTTGTTGACTCGTCATTCCTTTGATTAGAAAATTCCCCGTGTGGTAATTTGCTATATCAGCAAACCACGGGGTAGTTTGGTCATCATGAGAAGTCACTATATTCAATGTTTCAAGAGGAAAAGTCTCGGTAATCTCTTTTGGATCAAAAACATTTTCGTAAGGGTTTTCAAGACGAAAGAGGTGATCGGCTGCATAGTTTTTAGCTCCTTTGGTATCAATTACTAAGAAATCGAATTCTTGAAGAAGTAAGATCCATCTAAGCAATCTTGCTTTGGCGTCTTTCTTGTTGAAGAGGTATTTCAATGCGGAGTGGTCCGTGTAAACAACACTTTTGTTCATGATTAGATATGATCGAAACTTCTCAAAAGCATAAACAACTGCAAGCATTTCTTTCTCTGTTGTTGTGTAGTTTGTTTCTGCTTCGGTCATGGTCTTACTAGCGTAATGAATTGGTCAGAAATGCTTCTCAATTCTCTGCCCTAGGACCGCACCTATTGCATAATCACTTGCATC
>BQNB010121764.1:0-13063 GCA_026074375.1 Tanacetum coccineum
TAAAAGTGAACGCGTACGGGAAAAAAAAATAGTGAAATTAAATAGTATTGTAAATGACCTGAGAATACGGAATGTTACAAAGACTATTAGGCATTAAGTTAGGCCAACAATCTCCTCCTATTTGGATATATAAATAGACTAAGTGAAATTTCACATGTAAGTGAGTATAACAACTTCTTCTTACAATATGATATACAACAAAGAATAAAAATAAAAAGATACATTGTTGATCCCACTTGAATGGATCTTGAATTCCTTAGCTTGTGCAAGGTTTAGTTATGCAAGATAAATCCTACACAACTATGGTAGAAACTTTGTAAAGTATATCAAATATTATACGGAATCTAATCTTTGATCAATAAGAAGAATTCTTAATGAAACGGTAACACAAGAACAATATAATTCAACAATAAAAAACTCCAACATTATTATTACAAATAATACGAATACTCTCCTAGTATAATGGTTACAAAACCTTGAAGCTATGACAATTCTATGAATGACTCATTTTTGGTACTTATGATGCTAATGATGATATAAAACTCTATGCCTTTGGACCTTATTTTATACACCAAGGAGTCCTAGTTGATTTACAATATATTTCTAAAACTTAGAATATTCTCAAAGATCTATTCTATAAATAACAATCCTTATCTCATAAGTAATCTTGATCTTCAAGCAATCTTTATCCTTTCAGCAGTTATAATCTTTCAGCAGTTGTATCTTTGTACCAGCAGCATTAACTCTGAATACTAGCAGTAGTAACTTATACACCAGCAACATTAACTGTGTATAAGCAGTAGTAACTACTTAGAATATTTTTTTCAATCTTTACCAGCAGTACTAACTTTACTCTAACAGTACTAACATATACTAGCAGTAGTAATATACACTAGCAGTAGTAAATAGCAGTACTAGCTACTTAGTATATTTTTCATTAAGATTACTGAACAACACTAAGTTTTGCTTAGCAACAGTAACTTCAAGCAGCATTAAGAAGCTTTTAATCTCAACAATCCTCCCCTAAACTTGATATGTATCTTCAAAATCATCAAGTTTCATTCAAAGCTTCATCAATCACCAGGAGGATGCTTCCAAACACTTCATTAATTATTGAGTTGTTTGTGATGAGCTTAAGAAGCTGATAACATGTTTCATTCCAATGATCAGCTTGCAGCTTCTTATTCAGCACATATGTGATTGTAGCAGGTGTAAGGGAATACTTTTTCTCTACCAACATAAAGATATGCATAGATTGCAACCTCAGAAAATGGACTCCACGATAATCAAATAGTTTCTAAATCAACACTTTATTTCCTTGTAGATTTCTTGGCACTATATCTTCTACATGAGGTTCAAGCATTATCTTTAGATCACCCTATAGCACTCTCTCATAGCCCTATTCTGGCATTGTTGATCCATGCTTAGCTTTTACCAATTTCCACAGAGTTTCCAAATCTTCCTTGTCAAAGCTTTTAAGCATCTGAATAAAGGCTGAGTACCTCTTTGAACTTCCACCAGCTCTTATAATTTGAAAGTACATGATCTTTCCTTCTTTAAGAATCTTCCAGTCAATAATGCTTGAAGGCTTAGTAGCTAAAGGTATATCATCAAATGCTACTTCCTCTTCATCAGGAATGACTTCCATCAGACTTTGAAGCTCAGCTGTTTCTTTATCATCATCTATTTTTTGCTTCTTGGTAGACTCTTGTTGAAGATCTTCTCCTGCTCTTTTAGAACTTTCTTTTGCTCTTACAGCACTACCTTCCACCAATTTTGTATCCATATCTACAAATGTGTTTACCCTTTTCATAGCTTTGTCAAATAACTTCTGAATATCATCAAAGCTTTTATTATTCAATTGATTAGTCTTGTATCCAGCCATGTTTTTCAGATAAGTAGACATTATATTTCTCTTTTGAGTTTTAGTTGGTGATTTGCTCCTCTTTTCTTGTGCTCTCATTGTTTCAAAGTGTTTCTTTCTTGCTTCTAAGAGTTGCATAAACAATTTTGCCTTTTCAGCATCAGTAAGCGGGTCTTGTTCTTCATCTTGCAGTCTTTTAGCCAAATGATTATCAGCATCAATTTTAGCTTGAACATCATCCCAAACTATGTTGGCTTCTTTAACTTGTTGAGCTTTTTCTCTGGCAAGTCTTTCTAATTCATCTTCTTCAGCTTGTAGCTTGAAGGCAAGTTCTTCATCAAGACTGATTTGATCTTTCTTCTTTAGTTTCATAGGTTCTTCTACCATAATTCCTTTGCCTTTATCCTGAACTTTGACCTGTGATAGTTGTTGTGAAGAAACTTTTGGTGTAGGTGCTTGCTTTTGTTCATGAATAACAATCTCTTTAGCTTTGGGTCTTGAGCTAGCAGCTGTGATTGTTGTTGTAAGTGTTGGTGTTGTAGTTATTGTTGTAGCCTTGGGTTTTGCACTCTTCAGTTCTGCTAGTGTTTAGGCCAAAGTAACTTCAACATCAGCTATTGTAGCAGCACTAATTGTTGTAGCAGCAGCATTAACTGTTTCTTCAACCACACTTCTTGTTTTCTCAGCATTAATAGCAACTTCACTTTCCACAACCACCTAATCACCAATTAAGTCATGTACTCCAAACATATATGTATCTCCATCAAAATGAGTACTAACCAATGTAACTTCAGCATCAGCATCAATATCATTGATTTTCCTCCCCTGTTTGGATGCATCCTCCTGATCACCCAAACTAGCTTCATCAGAGGAAACCATTCTTGTAGATCTACCAACCTTGTATAATCTTTTGAGCTTATAAGTTCTTGACCCTCCTTTCTTATGTAACTTCTTGACTCTCAGTTTCAAACTTGTAATCTCTTAAGCTTGAGCAGTCTTTGTGTTCTCCAGGTCAAGCACTCTTTGTTGCAATTTGGTACAAAAATCCATCAATTCCTTAAGTTTCATACTATCCTTATCACTTCGAGGTGTGTTAACTCCTACGAGCAGTGAATCATTGGATGTTTTAGACACATTCTTAAACCCAGTTTGAGCAATTGTGTCCCCCATGGTGTCTTGGCGCCTAGGACCACTACCTAAACCAATTCCATAGGGACTAGGCTCATTAAGTGTTGCCTTGGATTGTGTGTTGCCTTGGATTGGGTCTTATCTATGTTACCACTGTCCTGCTCTGCATCTAAGCTAGTAGCAGTAGTGGCAGCCCTCACCAAACTATCATCCATCTCCTCATTAACAACCTCATCTGCTACATTTGTAGGATCACTAGGTTGAGGTACCTCAGTGTCCTTTCTCTTTGACCTCCTTGATCTTTGTTTCTTGTGAGGTTGAGATGTTGATGGTTGAATAATAGTAGATGTGTGTTGGGATCAGTGGGTATTACTGAACCTTCACCCATTTCTCCTTGATCTTGTACCACCATTGTTTGGAATAATGGTGTTACTCTACCAGAAAAGTCTTTTCCTGACCTTCTCATATTAGCAAAAATCTTCTTAGTGTGAGAGGGTGCAATATATATTCTCTTGTGAGCAGGCATCCCTTCAAGTTGTTGATTTACAAATACTTATACAAACCTTGGATACATCAAGAATTTACCAGCATTATTCACGTTCTTCACCATACTTTTAAATATGTACTTTGAAAAGTTGAACTTCTGGTTTATAGCTAAGTAGATAATTGCAGAAGCCATAGTGCTACTAAACTCATTACATGCAGTAGTCTTAGCACTTAGGCATTGTAAAATTGTATGAATAAGGAATTTCCATTGTGAGGAAAAGAATGCCTTATAGAAAGTAAGCTTTTGTGAAAGTTTTTCATACCCTATGAGTGTAAGCTGTTCAAAAATTGTAGCATTAAATAGACAATCAACACCTTTAGCATCTTCCAATTGAAGATCTCTTCTTACAATCGACTCAGTAATGACTATCTTCTTCCTATCCACTAGGGCTTGTAACTGTACTTCCCCATTGATAGTTTTTGCTTTGACAGTAGCCCAGAATTGTTCAATACACGAACTGTATATAGTGGGATTAACGGTTAAAGCATATCTTATGTATATATACATACATATATATATATATATACATATATATATATATATATATATATATATATATATATATGTATGTATATATATATATATATATATTTATATATAAACTTACTATCATACATGTGATGAGAAATCCAGTTACGCGACTTAAATCCCAAAGCCTAATTCAATTGAGTTATAACTATTCCTCACATTTTATCTCGCATTGTTTAAGAGGAAACTTTTTATTTTTGGAAAGTAACTATTTTCGAAAAGTTGCCATTTTAAGTAAGTTCGAAATGTCTAAGCATATTTTAATACTTATCATCTTATTCACACTCTTGTGTTTATCAATTACACGATTGTCCTTCCCTTTTTGGAAATTCATACTTCGTTAAAATAAAAGTTACTATTTTTATAAACGTCCTCGTTTATAAAAATTTGTTAAGTCTCAAAATGTCATATACTTGTAATATTACTAATGTTTATTATTTTTAATAAGCATTCGACAAGTCTTATACCAACCCGTTTGACTTTTAAAAGTCAACATTTGACTTATTTGATTTTTACTATATATTTGTTTTTTATTTAAATCAGACCCGATCAAAACGACCCACTAAATCATATTTTCACAACTCGGACATAAAAAAGATTTTATGCGAAACGATATTCCGAAAAACTTTTTAGTTTTAGCCGAGACCTGAATCTTGACAGAAAATGACCAAAATGCTCTTTTCAATTCTGCTATAACTTGCATTTTCAATAAAAACGCAGCACTTTGACCATCGATTTTGACCCGCTATATCATAGTATTTTTGTGACTTTGACCAAAAAAGAGATTTTCTGTAAAACGTCATTCCGGACAACTTTCGTGTTTTGCCGGAAGGCTAAAACGGACTCGAAAGTGCCCAAAATAGCTGTTGAAAATCGGATCAGCAAGCAAAATAAGCTTATATAGCTGATTGCAACATTTTAATTTTTCTAAACTTGTTTTCACCGTAACTTCTTCGTTATAAGGAGTTACGGGACGTTCAAATTACCGAAACGTACATTAGGACGAACTCTATCATATTTCAACATCAAAAATCAGTTTTTATTAAATCTCGAACCTCGAAACCTGAACCAAACTTTCTGCTCGAAATTTACTTTTATAAAACTTATCGAAACTTTATTTTCACCTCACTACGACATCAAAATACGCCTAGCTAACCTATCTCCATCAACTAATCAACCCATTCACAATCTATTCTAACCAACGCAAGTGTCGGACCTCATCACATATAATATTCGAAATCAAATTAAGAACGAAACAATGAAATAAACATAACCAAGATACTTACAACAACACACAAGGTGTTGGTTTCGGCCTCCTTGTGGTTTGAACGTACGGACGCAACCCAAACACATGACCCGAACCGTTTTCGACGAAACCCACTTGATCGTATCATTAATCTAACCCTTTTAAACAGCCGAAAATATTTGAAACTAACTCGAACTCTAACTCTAAAAATACTCATTGCATGTGTGATTTTAGTGGATAGATGCGTAGGAAATGGCAAGGGGATTCGCAAAATTAAGGGTGATCGGAATGCATCTGATTTTTCCGGTGACCACGGCGGTTTCCGATAACCGAAAAACTTTTTCGGTAGTGGTGGTGGTGCGTCCGGTTGGAGATGGAGGAGAAAGGAAGAACACATTTTTTTTGTAAAAGAAAAATAACAAGTGTGTGTCCATTTATATAGAAATTAAGTTTAGAAACTTGACACTTTCAAAGCTTTATAAAATATAACACATAAATGTTAGTTTCGGTCCATAACCGGCCTTAGGCTCGGGATTATATTTTCGTAACTAAATTTATTTCCGTCACACTTAATTTGGTTTAAAATATTTAATAAATCGTGTACATTTTAAAACGCGAGTCCAGCTCAAGACAAGGAACAAAAGACGACATTCGTAAAAAAATTCACTATCTTAAAAATAAGAACGAGATGCGTCGAAATTTTTTACGTTGCTCAAAACGATTAACGAACGCGCGATCAACTCGCGAAACGACCAAAAATAGAATTTTTAAATTCCGTTCGAAATAAGATACGAAAATATTTATTCACGAAAAATAAAATTTTAAATGTCGACGTTCATTCACACGAATTTATAAAATAATAATTATGACGTCAAATTTGCGATCGCCATACGCGTCGTAAAACTCGGGTCGCTGACCTGCCGTTTGCTAGGTTCAGCTGATTATGATTCACTTCAATGTTCAACAAGCTAAGTTCAGATTCATGGTAGTGATTCAGTTGGTTCTTTTGGATTCACAGTATGCACATCAGTGGGTTTATGGTTCGGTTCAGCTGGTTGATTCACTTTCAAGGTTTAGTGACTTGAAGGTTTATGGCAGCTGATGACCGTTTGTGGCAACTGATGACCAGGTTTAATTGACTACATCAGTATATGACCAGGTCAGCGGCCAGCGGTCAGGTTCAGCAACAAGGTCAGCCATTTTTGACCAAGGCGATTCTTTTTCTAACTTACATATTCGATTAGGCTATGCCCGGACCCATTAACGAAGCACTTAGAATCTCATACCACCTTAAGTTTTAGTTCAAAAATGCATCCGCTGACAAGTACACTAGCTGATATCATACCTTAATATGTTAATCAGCTACTACCACATACCCTGCTATGTTAATCAGTCTATAACCACTGGCTAATCCTGAAACTTTTCAAAACACCCACTGAAATGGTTTCAATACCAGTTGCCATGTTTCAGCTCCCACTGAAATGGTTTCAACGCCCACTGTGATGATCAGCCGGTATTTATCATTTACTGACTTTTAGTCAGCTCCAAACATGGTTTCAATACCAGCTAATCGTTGTACAACTTATGGCTCAGCGACCCGCTTAAGCTCATATAATAGCATATCAGTACCCACTGATATTTTTTAATCAGCTTTTCAGTTCCTTCATAACTGAAGCTCAGCACCCCAAGTTCATGTCAGCGACTTTAGAAGATTCCTCAACGAGATCTTATCTTTGGTTTCAAAAGCGTCATTTTACACCTGTTTAGGCTCAGTCCGAAACATATAAAATAACCTCTAATCATGTTAAAACTCCCTGAGTTTATCATCGACTGCTAATTATCAGTGTACCCTGGTGTCACAGCTTCAACTCTTTAAAGTCAGCCACACTCCATTTTTATCAGGCTAAGCCCGACCCAATTATAATAAAGAATTAACACCATATACACCATGTTAAGCTAAGCCGAGAACAGAATAACCTATCCTGAGTTATTGTTTAAGCTCATCAGTTCCATGACCTTCGTCCTAAATTCGTAACCACATCCATTGATATCAGCAATCAGGAACAAACTATCATTTCACCCTCAAGCACACCGAAGGCTGAACAAACACACCGAACATCGATATATTCTTCTTTTCAGCCTTTTCTAAAACTATAACCCTTTACCTCTTTACAACAAACTGTCCTAACAACAAACACTTTAACAGCTCCTCTTTCACTGATATCTTTTTATCAGCGCCACTAATCACACTTGTGTACTTGCTATTTGATTTTCAACAGACTATACCAACAACAAATCTTCATCTCAAAACCCGTTTACCACGAAACCATCATACACCTAATACAACAATATAACTAACACGTTTACCCGCCTCAAAAAACATTCAATCTTTTCTTGTTATCAAATCATGTCATGTGGCCAAAAGGAAAGAATCCACCTAGTGTTTATGTTATTATCTCGAATTGGGTTTTTTGTGAGGTTTTGTAGATCTTGAATCTGGATGATTTGGTGTGTCGAGTGGTTTCCGCTTTTTTGTTGATATAAGTGATTTTGTGTGGATTGTAAGTTCGGATCTGATTAAGAATTATGTTTATGTTTTTAATATTTTTGTGTGTGTAGGTTTTTGGATAGTGACGAGTGAGGGGTTAGGATCTCAGACATTTTTTTGATGTTTGTTTATGGTTTGATTTGTTTGAGTGATGTGTTTTTGTGGATATATTTTGTTTTGGTTATGATTTATGTGTGTCGTGTTTTGTGTTTGGATGGGGTTTGATTGAGTGGTTCTAGATTATGATATGTTTTTGTGTTCATAGGATATGGGTTAGTATTTTGTTTAGTTTTCTTTGTTTTTGTTTGGGTGGAGTGTCACGTGTCTAATTGTGAGTGGGTGTGAGTTTGTTTTGGATAAGATTTGTGTGGTGGGTAAGTGTGATGGATATGTTTAGCAACAAGTTAAATTTATCAAAGACTCTCCCTCTCAAAAATTGCATTTACAGTAGCAGTTTTTTTTTTGAAGGTTTTAATTTTTGACTTTGCTCGTGTTATTAGCAGTCATTTTCGAACGAATCAAGGTTATGAGGTGTCAAGAATCTAGTGGAGGACGTACGAGGTATTTAATGCACTTCCATTCTTGGAAACATCCCGCCCATACTTTAGTGAAAAGTTCGGCCAACTATTCACTACTTTTCCCAACTTCGTACTTGTTACAGGCTTTAACTCAAATTACCTTTTGTCCCACCTTTATGAGATATTGAGTTTCCTGCCTAAACTTCAGAGAATAATATTAAGCTCATCTTGTTCTTTTTCAAAGGGTAATAGGATAGTCAGAGTATTGCCATCTCTAACTCTCTTTAGAACCACATCGTATTCCTTCTACATAACAGCTGCTATATATCCCAGCTGACGAGTATGTCTTTAAGTGATCTTCGACTTCCTTGATGATGTCTTTGACTTGAATACGTCTGAGGTTGCTCGCTGAGGCATTGCACCCAGCAAGTCCTTCAATACCTGATGATGTCTATCAGCGGGTCCTTTAATACTTAGCCTAATTTCTGTTTAAATCCAGGCACTGATCATTGGGCTTTGAATTGGCCCAATTTCTAGTTAACATCATTGGTGAACCTCTTGCTGGTATCACAACCAGAAGTAGGGTCAGAGACTCAGAAGCTGCATTGGCTCATGAATGTTTGTATGTTAATTTTTTTCTGAAATGGAACCCAAGAAGCTTGCTGGAGCTTTGGAAAAAGAAGGATGGATTATTGCAATGCAAAAAGAGCTGAATCAATTTGAAAGGAATAAGGTGTGGATTTGGTTCCTAAACCTCATGGTAAAACCATAATTGAGACTAAATGGATCTGAAAAAATAAGATGGATGAAAATGAGGTTGTTATTAAGAACAAAGCAAGGCTGGTTGCTCAGGGTTATAATCAGCAGGAATGGATTGATTATGAAGAAACCTTTGCACCTATTGCAAGATTGGAAGCCATAAGGATCTTTCTTGCTTATGCAGCCTACATAAGTTTTATGATGTATCATATGGATGTGAAAAGTGCATTTTTGAATGGGAAATTTTCAGAGGAGGTGTATGTCCAACCACCTACTGGGTTTGAAAGAAGTGAATTTCCTAATCATGTTTGTAAGTTGGAAAAAGCTCTCTACAGGCTAAAGCAAGCCCCAAAGCATGGTTTGAAACTCTTTCAAAATTTCTTATTCAGCACAGGTTTGTTAGAGGTACCATTGACAACACTCTTTTTACTTATAAAACTAATAGTGGTGTTATAATTGTACACATATATGTGGATGATATCATTTTTGTGTCAACCAGCACAAAGCTTAGTAAACAATTTGGCAAACTGATGACTAAAAAGTATGAAATGAGTATGATGGGTGAATTAACTTATTTTCTGGGTTTTCAAATAAAACGTGATTTTAAAGGAATCTCTATTTTCAAAGAAAAATATGTTAAAGATTTACTCAAGAAGTATGACCTAGCTGATAGTGCCTCAATGAAATGCCCTATGCTTCCCCCAAACAATTTGGGCCCTGATGAGTCAGGGGTCTCTGTTAATGAGATATTGTTCAGAGGCATAATAGGGTCACTGATGTATCTTACAGCTAGCAGACCTGATATCCAATTTTCTACATGTCTTTGTGCTAGGTACCAAGCTAACCCCAAGGAATCCCACATTGTTGCTATAAAAAGAATTTTTAGGTATCTTAAAGGAACTCCAAATTTAGGCATCTGGTATCCAAAAGGATCAGGCTTTGACCTAAAAGCATACTCTGACTCAGACTATGTTGGATGTAACCTGGATAGAAAGAGTACCTCAGGGGCTGTCAAATACTTGGTGGAAAGTTAGTATGTTGAAGTGCAAAAAGCAAAGCTCTGTGGCAATGTCATCAGCTGAAGCTAAGTATGCAGCTGCCGTTGGATGTTGTGCCCAAGTCCTCTAGATCAAGAGTCAGCTTGCTGACTATGATGTTCTCTATGACAAGGTGCCCATAGTTTATGATAATACAAGTGCCAATTCCATTTCTAACAATCCAGTACCGCACTCTAGGACAAGACATATTGACATCATGTATCACTTCATTAGAGACCATATTTTAAAATGGGATATTAAGCTTCATTTTGTACCCACTGATTTACAACTAGCTGATATTTTTACTAAGTCACTAGTTGAGCCTAACTTTACTAGATTGGTCGCTGAGTTGGGTATGCTCAATATTAAAAAAAGGTCTCTGATAAGAAAAAGACTTTAAGTGATCTCTGACTTAAATATTAAATGTTTTTTAGGTAACTTAAATATAACTACCAAGTTCAAAGACAAACATTCTTAATATTTAATTCAGATTTACTCTACCAACTTTCTCAGAAAATGCAGAATTACAGTACACGAAGGGTCATGGGGACCTACGTTTTGTGACAGTTTTACCACTCGCATTTAATGCGGAACTCAAATCAATTTTATTTTCAAATATATAAAATTGGTTTGTGGTATAAACTATTCACCTTTTCATACACACATCATTTTTACACACAAAACTCTAAAACCTTCAATTTCATCATCTCTCACAAATCATTTTCATCCAAATAGAAGCAAAACCTTTCTTTCAATCAAATCAAATGGCTTCAGAATCAACCTCTTCACAACAATCATCTCATCTCTCACCATAATCAAAAGTTAATTTTAAGTGTGATGTGGGTATCATTGCATATAATAATGCAGTTGCACTGCTTGAGCACTCAAACGATTTATACCATCCCATGCTTTGTTTCCCCTCAAATTGTTGCATCAGTACCGCTCTAACCAGACAACCCTTCGTAACTTACGTAGAATACCTCGAAGAATTTTGGTATACTGCAGAGGTAGACGACGCAACCAAGACCATCACCTTCTCACTTTTATCTGTTGAAAAACCCTTATCGTTTGCTGAAGATGAGTTTATCTTTGCCATTGGCCTACCTGTTTGTACAAATGTTATACCTTTACCTCCCAATGAGACTGTTAGGGTTGGGTTGGCTACTTTGGGTTTATGTGACAAGGACAAACCATCCCTTTCATCCTCTGTCCTTGTTAAATCTTCGCCTCTAAAGATCAAGTATTTTACACCCACCTAGAGAATTTTCATGCAATATATTGTCAAGTGTTTGGGTGAGATGCAGGGATCACATGACCAGTTAAACCTGAATCAGCAGACCATTACATATAGTCTTATATGGGGCTTGGAGATTGATATTGGGGCAATCATTTTCTCTGACTTGGTTTATAATCTTCAAAATGGGAAGAAGCACAGGGAGGCAAATATTTGTTATACAATGTTTTTATCCTTGATTTTTGAGAAAATGCTAGGAGAGAACTACCTCAATAATGCTCTGACTTTTGTAAAACCCCACACCATTTTAGCTGCTTTTTTCCAGATATCTTCGGCATCTGAAGTCCCTTTGACTTTACATATTCTAAAAGTAGCTAAACCTTTTCAAGAGCCTGAACAGTCTTTGATCCTTTCCTCTAAGAAAGTGAATGTTGATGATGGTGCTGACAAGTCCTTGTCTAGGACTACTGTGTAGCCTATCACTCAGCCCAAAGCACCAACTGACCTAAAGCAAAAGAAGAAGAAGAAAATCCCACCTTCTTCTAAACCAAAGTCTTCGCATAAGGTCAGGGTTATTCTTCCAAAGAAACAAGTCGCTAAGACTAAGCACGTTGGGGAAACAATGGCCACCGCTGACGCCGCCAAGAGTCTAGGAGCCTTCAAGTCGGCAGAAGAGCATCTAAGCCAGCCTAAGACCGCTGAAGCCGAAAAGGTAACAGTATTTTAAATATAAGGGGCACTACAAGCAACCACTCTCAAACTTCTCTAGGAGAGAGTGGTGAAGTTAAAGGCTACCCCCGACCCAATAGAGAATTAGAGTTAGCACTTATATTCCCAAATCTTCTGTACACTTTGTGTTTGCACTCAGGGGATGATACTGAAAGGCTAAAAACGCCTAATGTTTGACTCTAAAACTCTAGACTTTGCTGGATTAACCCATCTGTGCATGAAAGTCTACCCATGTATGAACTAAACCTCACTCGGACTCAGGGGTCCCTTAACCAATGAAAAGAGTCTCAAAATCTTAGCCTTTTGAGAGGACTGGATAATCGCACCTAGTCTTCTTAGGGGCAGCTGATGACATCAAATAACGTCTATTTTATAGCATCATGTATCCCATGTTATTAACTCATTTTGTATAGTTATTGCAAAGAATTATTATTTAATCGTTTATATTTGAGAATTATAGTAATTATGGAGTAATTGGTAAAAGATAGCAAAAGGCGCGCATTCTGGAGCTTAAATGAATATATTTTGAAGATTACTATTCTGAAGACCAATACGCCGTATCCATCATGGAAGATACGGCGTATCCGTGCCTGCACTCACCAAAGACCAAAGAGGATAAAGCTCAATACGCCGTATCCAGAGAGACTCAATATGCTGTATTCAAAAATGAATACGGAATGAATATAATATTCTGGAAGATATCAAGCGTGGCCCCTACTCTAAGAAATCCCCAATACGCGGTATCCAACTCCTTGGATATGGCGTATCGAACCGACTACCAGACTCTATATATAGACGACCTTAAACTCAGTTTTAGGTATGGAAGTGAATCCTTAAACCACAAAGTCGACCAATAGACGAATAAAGGAGCCTATAAGGTCAGAAAAGAGCCTCAAGATCATAGAAAAACTCTTGCAATCTTCGT
>BQNB010121765.1:0-20403 GCA_026074375.1 Tanacetum coccineum
CCGCCGACAGTGAGTCTTGTAAAAATTGATATAAAATATTTAAAGTTTTTAAAAGGAAACGTATTCACCCCCCCCCCCCCTTTACGGTTTACACAAATTGTACAAAGACCAATTCATTTAATAATAAACACTTTTCTTGAACCTAATGGTATGTGCTTAATTACACATACCATTTTCCATCAAAATCGGACTTAAATGACCAAAAACGTACCAAAAATACATTGTATTTGGATGTTTTCACTTATATTGTGCAGGTAACGGATAATCAAGAAAAGGACAAAATCGAAGCCAAAACAAGAAATGAGCACGGGAATGAAAAGAGCGTGATGAAGTTAAAATCAAGTCAAAAAGTCAACCAAAGTCAACCCCGCAAAAGTCAACAGTCAAAGCCAAGGCCGACATCGAAGAAATACTTAATGGGCCAACCCACACCCATCTAATGGCTGGGTCAGCCCATTAAGCTATTTATACAAAGCATAAAGCCCAATATACAAGTTTAGGGGCTGTTCTTGCCAACCTCCTAAACTTATACACCAAAAGGACTAACGGTGTAATCACCCTTATAACTTTGGAGGACTGTTTCTGCCACTCACACATTTTCCAACATTTAACACCACCAAGAGACCATGCTGTAATAACTAAATGTATGACCTAGGAGGGCCCTTTTGCCCATATACCCAAACCTCACCCTTGTTCACTTTATAACTTCCTTTATTCCCGCCATATTAACAGTACCCAATTACTGTTCATTGTCTCATAACCCCTTGCACCCGCAAACAAAAGCGCGAGCGGCGCGGGGACAGGTGAGAAAACCATAACGCGGAACCCCCATCGTAGGGGGCGTTTTGAAGTAGCCGAAACCTTGGCAATCCCCAAGCCTCCAATTCGACAAGAGAAGAAGACAAATGATCAATGGTTGAGATTAAGCTCTTGGGGAGCACTCAAAATTGAAGGGCTATGATGATCTCTTCTTTTACCTCACACAACAAACACACATGGCTTCTATCTCAGCAAATAAACACATCCAAAGAAGACAAAAGACCAAAGATAAAACAAGCTCCTAGCTCGTTTCTATATAAGTAGGACTTTGTAATCCCATAGAGGCATCTAGTTTTTTAATTTTTTGCTTAACTTAGTTTTAATCAGATTATTGTATTTTCTTGTAATGTCTTTTTTGCTCTCTACAAAGTTAATGAAATTCAAGTTTGTTTCACTAATAATTTTAATCCTTTTCAATTTTAAGTTTCTTTAAGTATTCAAAAGCTCTCATAAGCTCTTTATTGTAACCTTATATAAACCTGTGTTCATTAAGAAATTAAATTTATAAGTAGTAAGCGAAAAAATTAAAAAAAAGCCAAGACTCACCTCAAGAATACTTCAGCCCTAATTTTCTATTATTTGGATGATAAGGTCCCAGAAATGGATGGGCATATGGACTCACCACTAGCCTTGTATTAATACATAGCTGAGAGCTTAGTAGATTAGTGTGATCATTGTGCCCTGTTCTCTTGAGCAAGGTATTTGTAATCCTCCACATTCTATTTTGCATTTTTACTTAGCAGTTGCTTGTATCTTGTTGCCTTATTTATGTTTTTTTTGTGCGAGAGCGTTTAATCTTCTCTTTAATTGCATTCATGTGTGCCTTTTCCTTATGTGTTATTTAGTTTGAGCTTGTCTAAACTAGTTTCCACATCGCAATCTAATAAATAGCCTTACAAAAACTGCTTATATTCATTTGCTTATTTCAGTGCTTATTCTTGTGTTTTGATTATTACTTTTTGCTTATCTTTACTTACTTGTTATCTGTCTTTGAAAATATTTGCTTAAATCTTGTTCAATCTGTTTTAAAAATTGGGTTTTTGTAGGTCCAAAGTCTTAGATCTGATTAGCCTTTTGTAAGCCAATAGCTAACTTGAATAAATCCAAATCAACTATAAGAGAGACAATGTTTATGAATACTATGTGCTAATGCGGAATCTTAACACAAGTACTAAGAAGAACAATTGTAAAGCTAACTTCGTATATTGCTATTGATTTCTATTAGGTTTGGATACCTAAAACACTATGCCATAGGGTTCCTTTTATACACCCAAGGAAACCCTAATAGGCTTTACAAACGTGTGAAAGGATAATGCATATCCTTTCCTAAGATATCTCCTAAGATATCTCTAAGATAACTATTCTCACTATTCTGTTACATAAACAAACTTAACTAAACACGACCAGTACTAACTATAGTACTACCAGACTTAACTTACTAACTTTAGTACTGCCAGATTTAACATAGTACTTGGCAGAACTAACTAATACTACCAGACTTAACTGTTAGAAACTAGAGTAAACACCAAGGAACTCTAACAAAATTTCCTTTTAACAATATATCACCCAACAAACACCTCTCCACTAACTTTGAAACTTTTACCTTGTGATCTCAAGTTCTTTGATACAAACCTATCCTACATCTTTGAACCTTGTAAATTGTTGTAAACTTTGTCTTATTTGAAAACAAACACTACGGAACTGTGCGTCTACCTGACCATAAGCACTTTGTATTTTTCCCCACTGAATTACTTGCAGCTCCTCGTTCTTTGCAGCAACTTTTTGAAACTAGGTACACTTGTACTCAACATCTCTATTATGATATTTGCATCAATCGTAATCTTCATACGATTCAGCAACACTTCGAATTATCAGTAACACTTAAACAACTATAATTTGACTATATGTAACATCCAAACATAAAGTATTCAGACTATTCTCATCACTCCATCCTGAGGTGTGTTAACTCTGTGAAGAGTGAAACATTGAAAAATTTAATGGATTTGGTGTCTCTTATTACCAGTTAACCATTAACTCTAGAAGTAGGTCAATCCTTGGCACACCAGAAAGGTCAATGTCCATCGGTTGACTGAAAACCATTTCGAAACTCTCAGTTCGTCGAAACATTGTATCGATTTGAATACCAATGGTTCTTTGGCAAACCATTACAGCCATGAACGGAAATTTGGATCAACGTCGCAATGCCTTTACCTGTAGACCGTTTTGCTCAGGCTATCCCAATCTTTGGCACCCTAAAAAATGGAAAATTCCATAGTGATTGATTACCAATCACTCTTATGTCCATAGAAACTTGGTGATTTAATGTACCAATCCACTTTTGGTAAAGTGTCAACAATCTAATAGGAATTTGCAATTTGTCTTTACCATAAGCCATAATCTTTCATGGACTTAGTTATGGTTCTTTTTTCCACAAGCCTTTACCAACAATCCATTAACGACTTTGTGAGAGCTAAGCCAACTCTTCACTCAAACAGATATGGTGAGTTGAAAACCATATAACTTATTGGCAAGTTGTCAACCATAAAATGGATTTGAGAAATACTTTTCCACAAGCCGTACCCCTATGGTCAAGTCAGTTCTTAATGCTGGTTAGGCTTGGTGAACTGAACACCATTTGTTGTGTAAGTGCTAAAGCACCTCCACCAAGTGTTGTTCTTCTCCAACTCCACATTCAAGAACTGATCTTCAACATACATCAATTTCCATAGAAACACTTAAGCTTTAATCCCAGCTTTCTTCTTAATCGATTTTACTTTTTCTTAACTTCAGTATTTTGAGCAAACAACTTCTTCTTAAGCATCATTCTTCTGCACACCTTCTTCTCTGACCAAGGGATATGACCATAGTCACAACATATATGGCTTCGTCTGGTTATGCGGTAATTTCAAACAATTTGCGCAGACATATAACATGAATATCATAATTATCTCTATCTACACTATTAAGTCATGAGGTGCATATGTAAACTCCACACAGTTTCTTCACTTTGTTTTGGATCAAAACTTAATCCTAAAGATTTTCCAGCAAATGCTCTCTCCAAATCTTCTTCAGGACCATAAGCAGTAGTCTTTTGCAACAAATTTTTATACAAATCAACTAAATCATCTTTGAGATATTATGCAGCATTGCTCCAAAATTCACAAACACTGATCCCTTTAGATTTTGCCCCTACTCTGATGAGCGTTGACAATAACCTTTACCTCCATGTCTAAGAATCTTCCATTTCACAATCTTTGAGATTAATAAAAGCAACTTCTCCATAATTCCATTTCTGTAAAGTAAGCAAACCAATCCCTTTTCGTAGCCTTTGACTTTCTCCTACAGAATTTAAAACTGGTTGCTTGACCTCAATCTCTTTCTTCTTTCACAAACTGCAATTCATGTATAGGAATAAATCTTCACAACACCAATAACCTTTTGCTTCTTTTGTCTCAGCACCGATGAAGAGTTTCACCACCTAGTTCAAACTCTCTTTCTAGTTTTTATCAGAATCCATAGGAGTAGTGCAAATATATCTATATGCTTCGATAGTTCTCTCACTCAAACTGAACCATTAGAGCTCCTCAAAAGACTACTTCGTATACAGTCTTGAGGAATTGTCCCAATACCTTGACTTTGACTTCTGACCAGATAGTTCTCATGTTAGTTTTCTCTGTTCAGCTTGGGACATTGGCTTATTCGTCTTCTTCTTTTGCTTTCAGTATTTGTTCTCTAATCTCCTTCTTCTTATTCTCAACTAACTCACCATTTCTTGGCATAATCCTCAGCATCAATATCAGTACCAAAAACACTTTTTTTCTCAATTCTGTGCTCGCTTCCATCCTTGCTCTGATTGAATCCCAATCTTCTTATGTGAAATATTGAGCTTGTTGTTGAACTTTAGCAGCTCTTTTTCTTTGTTTGTTCAGACATCTCAAACTCATCATTCAATCTTTTAGCAGCCAATGCATCTAATCTTTTGAACGTTTTAGTTTTTTCATTCAATTCAGCATGCCTCTTGAGCTTGGATTCTTGCAATCCTGCTAAGCTGGCTTCCTCTCTCCAAAATCTGTTTCTTTGATCTATTTATAGGCTGAGGTTCGTTTCTTCAAGTACTTCCTTTCCTTTTCTTTGGCTGACTCTGACTTCACCAGAATTAATATTTGTGAAACCAGACTCAACTCTCCTAGTATAAGTCTTAGTATTTTGAGAAGCCACCTGCACTAAGGTCTCAGCAGCTACAAACCACTTGGACACTAATGTCTGCCTCCCCTTAATCATGCCCTTGAGAGAGTTTCAAAATAATCTACTTCGCCTAAAGTTCCTCCCATGTTTGGAAGAATTAGCAGCATATTCACTCTCATGTATTCACTTAGAACCTATCCTCTCCTGATTGAATAATTCCCATACTTTAGACCTATTGCTTCTAGCTTTTTGACCTTCTGTTTACCAATTTTCCAACTATAAACAGTTGTGGTAATAGTTTATTCACCTTCAGTTTCTATCTCTAATATCAAATACCCTAGAAAACTAATTGAGGTGAACTTAGGCTGCAGCAAATCAGCTACATTGATTCTTGTAGCCTCAGCATAAGTGGAAGTAGGACCTTGAAGTGGTGGGGACTTAGGAGGTGATGTTGGTTGTGGTTCAGGAGAAGCTGGTTGTTGTACCGTGAACGGTTGAGTGGTTGGTCCACACGTGAGTGCCTCCATAGGTTTCAGGTGATATAGATTTTAAAGTTCAGGTGAAGATGTCTCAACTTGGGTAGGAGGAGTGTGAACAAAATCAGATGATGATCCATGAAGTTCAGCCTTAGTTTCTAATTCTTGATCAGGGTGGGGTTCAGTTGTAGGTTGAGAGGTAGAGGGTACCGATGCATTTGGTGGGGGTTGTGATTCAACAGGCCCTTCTTGTGGTTCACCTTGGTTTTCATCATGTCCTGCAATCATGTTAGCTAACAATAGTCTATACACCCCAGCAAACCCTCTGTTCATGTTCCCAAAAATCTTTTTAGTCAATTGATAAGCTAAAATAAAGATTTGTGTTAACAAGGTTTTTAACTTAACCAAAACCAATGATAAAAATCTGGGATACATGAGAATCATTTTACATGACATGTTTTACATTGGCCACCTATTCGACTTCAAAAAGTTCATTTTATGAAAATTATAAGTTCTTCCAGTAGATAGTACCAGATTAGCGCAGTAGCACAAGTATGCTACCTAAAACAGAACTAGATCCCATCCCACCTAACACCCACTTTAAGAACATAATCACAATGTAAAATGTGATGGAACCATAAATTTTCCAATTAAGGGGTAAAAATTTTTTTTCCAAAATGTATAAAGTATTACATCTATTGATACCCAAAATTAGTTACCATTCCCTCCAAAAATTTCAGACATTAGTGAACCAGTGATGAAACCATTTTCATCTGCATTTTTAAGTTATATTCTCAAACAGATGATATCAGAAATTAAAGTAAACATGGTATACCCCAATTGTGGAATTTAATTTCTTGTTTCCCCATTATCAAGTGTTATGACAGTGACATCTGCCAAAATTGTTTGATTACTGAAACAGAGATAGTAAGATTATGTTTCAAGGCATACCTAGATGTGAGTGCCTTAAGAAAAATCAACTACAGCTCAAAACTTTGCACTTCTTCAGTTTTTCTTAAGAAATCCACCTGATTATATGACTTAGGTACGAGAAGCCATTGTAGAGTAGAACAAAGTTTTGTGATTGTTGGGGATTACAACTGGGTTCGACTCGTTTTGGTAAATTAGTACTGATTATAGCTGCTAATTGACTTTATATGCGAAAAATAATGAATTTCAATTGTCCCTTCGAGAAAATATGCTCTTTTTAATGAAGAAAACTATTTTAGGTGAGATAAAATAGTAAATATCCAATTTGTATCATTATCCGCTTAAATATCCCCGCAATATGCTATAACAGTCATATTTAGAGAAAAGTCAAAGTTGTGAGATCAAACAGTACTAATGACTAGTTACCCGGCTTAATATTGGCCTACTAGACTTAAATCTGGTCAACCAATATTAAAAATTGATTGTCAGAACTAACAATAAGCTTACCAGGATTAACATTGGCCTACCAGACTAAATCTGGTCAAAACCACTGTTAACAATTAATTGTCAGAACAAACATAAGCTTACCAGGATTAACTATATACTACCAGAATTAATGTGACAAAAACCAAATTAACTTTTTCACAACTTTAGTTCAACTTTAATCCATGCTCCAATGCAATCCAAGTATAACCTGAAAACGTTAAGCCACACACAAAATATACTACAAAATGACTTGAAAACACTTATTTCTACTAGGTCTATGACTACTAGAATTAATATAACCTATCATAATTATTCCTACCTATCTAGTATCGACAATAATATACAAAACTCAATACATTTAATCCTTCCCCTTAACTCGTAGCTAAGTGGATTTATCATACCAATATTACCCACTAAGAAAAGAAACCTTGGTCCGATCAAATGATATGAGTCAATAGGTCATGTACATTGAAGTCTGTGTGAATTTTCTCCCACCCGAATGACTTCTTTTACATAAGAATCTCGTATAATGTTGGTGACTGATCTCTATGTGCTTGGGGTCTTGGAGGTGAATACACCACTTCTTCACAATAGCAGATATCTGATGCCTTTTCTCTCTCTCACTTATCAATGTTGGATTTTGGTTATTCATAAAATTGAAACACATAGTCCAACTCATGATTCTGGATCCCCAACACTGTACCACAGCAGCTTGCAGCAGCTACATATTCAGCTTCTGTTGTAGAGTAGCCATAATGTTTTGTTTTCTTTTCATTGCCAAGCGAAATTTAATCTGCTTCCAAGAAATTGAGACAACCACCAGTTGTGGATTTCCTGTCAATATTGGCCCCATCATAGTCAATGTTGAAGAAAGCTTAACAGTCAAAAAGATTGATTCTCCAGGATACCTAAACCCAAATTGGGGGTTCCCTTAAAGAACTTAAAAGATTCTCTTTACATCAATTAGGTGGTGAAGTCTTGGGAGTGACCAAATGAAAACAAAACAAACACACACCTGCAAACATTATATCAAGCGCTAAGGCACTTAAATACAATTATAGGACATCATGAACCTGATCTATATAAAATGTGCATACCACATCACACTTCCCATCTTTTGTCAATGTCCCCCCCCCCCCCCCCCCCCCCCCCCCCCCCCACTCTTGGTCTCCATAGGGGGGGTTTTATTGTAGTTTTCACACTAGCAAGGTCAAACTTTTTCAGCATTGTCCGCACCATACTTGTCTAGAGAAAAACTGAAAATTCCATCAGTCTTTTGTTTGAACTTGTCAATCCAAGGAAGAAGATAAGTTCACCCATAGAACTCATTTGAAATCTGCCTTTCATCAAGGCCTCAAATTTGGCACACCAAGACTTTCTAGTAGAGCCAAGGATGATATCATCTACATACACTTGAACTAGCATGATATCCTTCTTATCTTTCTTAATAAATAAAGTCTTGTCAATGGTACCCCTTCTGTACTATGGCTACCTCTAGAAATTGTAGATTAGAGTATCATACCAAGCTCCTAGGGGCTGAATGAAGCTCCATATAAAGCACTGAAAACCTTATAAACCTTCTTAGGATGATCCAGGGAACCAAACAAAACCAGGAGTTTGAGAAACTACACCACTTTCATTCGCTATAGGCCATATAAAAATACACTTTTGACATCCATTTCGGTATACTCATTAACCCCATACAGATGAGGCAAAGCAAAAAGTAACCTGATAGCTTCTATTCTTTGCCACAGAGGCAAAAAAACCTCATCATAGTCAATACCCTCCTCCTTATTATTGTGACCATTTAGGGCCCACTAATCTTACCTAATTTCTAACAACTACTCCTCTATTATATCCTGTTTGTTTTCCTGTATACCCTTTTTTTTCCAACTCACCTTTGCATCATAAGGTAATCTACTAGAATCCATATCTGTTGTAAGCCTAAACTGCGTAAAACTCCTCTTGCAGTAGAGCTTCAACCCAACTGGTCACTTTAAGAGCTTTAAAAATCTTTTTATGTTCCTCTGAGATAAGAAGCAAAGCAAACAAGCAATGTTGTTGATCTTTGTGATTTGTTCCTATTGGCTTCTATTGAACATAACTTACAAGTGCATGTGCTCCCTGAAGTTTGCTTCGTCTGGCTTCTATTTGACACAGATGACTTAGGATCGCCAAGTATTTGGCTTTGTGGGTGAATGTTGTGAATCCTAAGAGTAGGAATAGGACTAACAGCTACTTATGTTGGTAAGTTGTTGAAATCATGGACCATACCCTCTTCATCATAAGAAGCTTCATCAAAAATCCCTTTCTAATGCTTGTTAAAGATTGTGAGCTCTGGCATATCTGAATCATCTTGATCAGCAGGTTGAGTATTAGCTGGTTCACTACCAAAATTAACTGAGTTAGTACTGGTAGCTTTGTCAGTAGTTACTTCCCTTAAATGCTTTTGAGCAAGTTGATCCAAGTCTCTTCTAAAAGCTAGAATTTTCAAGGAGTATACTCTTCTGAAAAATGCACATAGAAAAAGCATATACCGTTTCTCTTGTGTTTGAAGGTCTTTTGAAGATTCTGTCAAAAACTTCTCTTCTTGAATTAGTAGAAGGACTTCCTTTGGTCCAACTTTTGCTGCAGAATGCTTGATTGTTGTAGGCACAACAATAAGCTCCTCATCCTCATCTGCTTCCTCAGAAGCATTTGCATTAGGAGTTTGTAGAGTACCTACACTGTTAGTTACCTCTGAAGTACCTGCATATGGGTTAGATTGATTGTCCAAAGACACTTATAGGAAATATAATTCATAAAGAATCAGTGGAGACAATCAATATCAAACAACCCATCTCAATATACCTACCTCCTTTCACAATATGATTTTCTATCAAGAAATTTTACATCGATTTAACTTCTACCTTACTTTGGTTACTAAATTATATACCCTAAAGGCATTTGCTATTTATGAGTAACAAACTAAGAAAACCCTCATCGCACTTTCGATCAAACTTGCAAGCACACCATAAGTACTAAAGATGGTAACAACATGGCACCTAAAAGGTTCCCCACATTAATGTAAGCTTAATAAATTGGTTTGTGCCAAACAAAAGCTCATAAGAGAGTATTTGTTTTGAGGTTTTAGTCACACTCTTACTTACCCTATTAAGATATAGCAAATCATACTAACTGCTATTGCCCAAAAAGTTAGTTTTTAAAAAGTGAGTCCTCTCGGCTAGCGAATAAGCTGTACGGCAGCCTCAATTAGGGTCTCAGTTTCATCCTTTCAATTTCATGCAACTCCATTCTGCTGTGGGAGTTTCTGAGCATTGCTATACTCTTGTTTTTATTCCCTTGTTCCTACTAGTAATTCAAGTAATCCTATTCTTAAATCAGTGCCATTATCTGATCTAAATAATGATTTTAACCCTGTGATAAGACTGGTTTTCAATCTGTCCTAACTGAAGTTCGAAGATGCACTAGTTTTCATCTTTGTAGCTAAGAAGAATACCAACAAAAACTGGTACAATCATCATAATTAAGAAGCAACTAACTTGCATGATTAATGCTTTACAAGAAGTAGTCCAAAAAGATCCTGTGCAAGGTGGTGTTAATGGATCAGTAGAATGTAGCGTTTCTAATTTAAGCCTTACAGTGAGCAGTCGAGATGCCTTTGTGTTGCCTTAACCATTGTGGCAGCAACACATGTATGGGTCATTTTAAACAACCTTAGACCTCTTACAAGGTTTTCCCATTCACAAGATTGTTATAAGTTTTTAAAATTTATAATGACCTAACCTCCTTTGCCATAATTAGGATTCATTAGATTGGCTTTATCTGCAATCAAACAAGCATAAATCTTTTTGTGAGAGAATGTGTCTTCCAATATCAAAACTGTACATCGTGTTAGCAATAGGGACCTTTTAGAAGTACAGCTGATTTTTTATCAGGCACTTAAAGTCAGGAGACACAACAAGACCATTCAGTTTCAGTAAAAAGAGACCTTGTGAGTGCTTATCCACATATTGTGATATTGAAAAAAGAATTAAATGCCCAAGTGCTTTTACAAAAGACACACTATCTCAAAACACAAAATTACCAACCTACGTATCCTAACCTTTACCATTATAATGTAATGTAGCCTTCTACCTCCAAAGGTAACAGATCCCCCTTTGCGCACTTCTTCAAAATCATCCAGGTGATCCTTGTTACCAATCACAGAAAGCCGACACGGCACCTAAGCACCACTATCAAAAATAACCCCTCTGTCACGTCCATGTTTCTTGAGTGGATGATCTTGCACATGAAAAAGAGAAATTAGTTTCATCTGGGACCAAGGCCCTTTACAGGAGCTTGGGTCTCGCTTGTGGACCTTAAGATTCACAGTTCTAATAAAAAGTTGGTCCACAATCACAATTGGAGTTTGGTCTAGTAGTTTCCTCCAATTATAATCTCCGCGGCTGAGGACTTAACATCAGTGCCCTAATTTTCCCTTTACAAAAACATTAAATAAGAACATTTTTGGTTGTATTATCCAATCAATGGGTACCTTCTCACGAGGTGAATGAGATTTTAGAAAAATGCCTCTATACATTAAATAGATTCACCATGGATTCTTTAAGGACTAAAACATGTTTGAGGTCCTGGTAGGTATTGGCTGTCTAGATCTAAACATTCCTTAAACATTAGAACTACCAGTATTTAAATCTAGGCCTAACAGAATTAAACATTTGTTCCTACCAGTATATACTCATTAGCCCTAACAGAATTAATGTGACCCACCAACATTCAGTTGTACTGGTTTAGGAACAAATTGATTAGCATGATTAACCCTGTTTGCATGTTCCATAACTGTTTGGCCACCCCTGCTACCGAGTATTAAAAACCCTTTGTCTTATCTTAAGCACAGCCCTCTCTTTTTGAGCCATTTATCTCTTCCATAATAAGTCACAAACAATCTTTGATCAAAGACTGTTAGGCTGCACAAACAAAACACTTTTTCTTGATGAAAAGTAACCTTCTCCTAGTTCTCTTCCATCATTTATTCTAATTCTTTCCTTTCAACTACCCAGATGTCCCTTGATTTTTCATTTGATGCCTAGGATTTTCTTCTCTTTTACGATATGTACACAACTAGATTTTTCTCAACGTCTTATGATACCACGACACCAACTTCTTTTCATTATGTCTAACTAGACTTAGACGCAGAACCACTCTCATTAGTACGGCTTTATACTTTCACTGTTATTCATCAGACTCATAAGGAGTGCTCTCAGAAGCGGTATTCTAAAAGATTCATTCACACACACACTCTCGATTCGCGACACATTTTCATCAACAAAATGCATTCATAAGTGTTTGACAGTTGTATATATCTGAGCACGAATTTCAGCTTATACGGTCCCTTATTCCATAAACATACAAAAGAATCATCATTTCCTCTTGGTGTTTAGAGTAATAGTCTCCATTAATTGGATGTGGAACTCCTTTGTTGAAATTGACATCAGTACTTTTGAAAAACTCTGGGTATAAAGGTTATGTTAAGAAAATCTTTTTTTTTGTACACTGGACAAACACCATTACGATTCATTTCTCCCATTAGCTTAAGAACTTTTGTATTGATTGTTTTCATATCCTAAGCCAACTTTATTTACTATTTGAAGCCATACCTAATCAACTAATTTCCAAGATTGTTAGAAAGAATTTTTCCATAAAATCCTACTAGTTTCCTGCAATTGTTCCTTTTCTTTTACAGCATCATTCCTATTCTCCTATATCTTTTAAGCTTTTCATCTTTTGCATATATCCATTTGTCCTTGAAATTAATCTGTTCATTTAAGATTATTGAGCTGCTTTGAAAAGTAACATTTGAGCTTCTAAATTTCTTAACAGCCTAAGGATATGCAAGAGTATATTTTTTGCTTCTACTTGTTCTCTCCCCTAACTGATTCATTTGTTCATCACACAGTGTTTTATAGCTTATTATATGAATCCAATGCAAGTTTAGGAACATCAATGATACCCTATAGTAATTTGAGCTGATTGCCATGAGTGCATGATTTGTCTCTTCTTCCTCTACTGTATGTTATCCTCAATTGACAACACCCATCATCCATATTCAGTAAACAGTTTCTCGATTATGCCTCCTTTCTTTCCACTCCTGACTTGTTATAAAAAGCGGATCTCTTGTGTTCTTTCCATCATCTATTCTGTCCCATTCCGTGATGGGCAACTCTCAGCCAAAATCTTGACCAGTGTCTTGGCGTGACATTTATGAAACATGTTCAAGCTTCCTTTTGTCAAAACAAACATGTTTGTTTCCTCCATCAATCCTGACTCTTTTTCCAGTCTTCTTATAAAATTTCTTTATTCGAATAGCAATCATTGCTATCTGCCAGTTTATGTCCATCTCTTCAATGTCTACTCTTCCAAATCTGTCTAGTCTTACTCAGAAGCAATTCCAAATCTTCAGATTGTTTGGCAAAGAGTGAATAAATAACTATCATCAGCAAAACCATCATAACTTCTCTTTCTTGAGTACTTGAGGTATTGCGAAACACAAAGTAGAGGAGTAAAGATACTCGGCGCTTAGAAGAGTACACACTCAGCTAGGAGCACCAGTAATGACCAGACTTAACCTTGTTAGTGTTGCTCTTGAGACTTGCTCTATGACAACAAAAGCAACATTTTGAGCACTTGCAGATGATTACGAAGAGCTACTTGTGAGTATCTTGCTCAAACCCTAAGGTTATTATACACGTCATCAATGACAAAGTGGGCAACAATCTGGTCTTGGTTCTTCATGTCAATTGCTGAGATTTACCAACGCGGGGGCAAAGATCTGAGAAACTTGTGGATTTGGCATCCTCGATTTTAAATACTTTTCAGCACCATGGAGCTCTTCTAACTGTAAAGTAGTTTCATGTAGGAACCTATACAAATATCCCTTTTTCTAACCCTTCTGAACTTGAGATAGTAAATGCTTCAAATTGTTGTTTTAAAACGGCTTTACTCTCTGAATCTTCTCTATCTGAATTTGAGAAGATGAAATCATTCTTACACACACTCTCCACACAGCCCATACTATCTACCCTTTAATAACAAGCCTTCCAAAATTTTCTCTCTTATATGCAAGATACAGTCTCATTCCATGAACTATCTTCTCAGACTACAGTTCCTTGGGAATCGGCCATAAGATAAGATGGTTTCTTGCGCTTTCCGTGATCTTATATTCTTTCTAAACAGCATGAATTTCTGACATGTAGATACTGTGCGGAAGTATTCTATAATCAACACCTATCTTTTCTCCTACTTCTGTGAAGATTAACTCCTTCCTTATGAAAATTTACTTTCTCACATTCTAAATTTACCTATCTAACACAAATCATATCATTCAATATAATTCAAAGTAAATGCTCCTCTCGCATAGCCCATATATCCTACTCCTCCTTACTTCAGAAATGGGAGTTTGATATTGATGAACAAATCAGTCTGGTGTTTAGTTGGTAGAGAGTAGAGTTGTCTGCTTTTGTTTTTCTTGGTTTATTGGTTCGCAGTACAGTGCATATCTATGCATCTTATGCATGGTATGCATGCATTCATCAAACACTACAGATGTTGAGACAGTGACTCAATACATTCACAATAACAGAGTCTTATCACTAGCACGATACAACTCTAATCCTTCTACTACATCTACAGAACTAAAGTGAAATTGTTTGTGGTCTTACTAGTGAATTACTGTCTTATTTAGAGTCCCTCAAGAGGCTTTCTGATACCACTTGGTAGGGTCCAAAGTCTTAGATCTGATTAGTGCCTTATGTAAGCCAATAGCTAGCTTGAATAAGTCCAAATCAACTATCAAGAAGACAATTGACTATGAAAACTATGTGCAAAAGCGGAATCTATAACACAAGTACTAAGAAGAACAATTAGTAAAACTAACTTGTATATTCTTTGATTTCTATTAGGATATTGGATACCTTAAAACACTATGCCGTAGGGTTCCTTTTATACACCCAAGGAAAACTCCTAATAGGCTTTACAAACGTGGAAATGATATATGCATAATCTTTCCAAAGCCTATCTCTAAAGATAACTTTAATTCTCACTATACTGTACATAAAAACAGACTTAACTAAACACCACACCAGTACTAACTAATAGAACTACCAGACTTAACTTACTAACTTTAAGTAACTACCAAGCTTAATATATACATTGGCAGAACTAACTAATACTGACCCAGCACTATTTAACTGTTAATACTCTCAAGTAAAAATCTTATACAATATATTTCCCCAACAGTTCTTTCACAATAAATGTCCTTAAAGGGGTGTTTGGCATAAGTGACCCAAAGTAGGTTCAAGGGGTTTAAAATACCTTTGGGTCACTTGGCCACTTTTGGTCAGCTTATTTAAGTTGTTTATAGGCTGTTTTAAAGAATTTTTTTAGTCTTTGAGTTGATTTAAGCTTTTTCTAAATTGGGCTTCATAACTTTGTTATCAAAATACTTGCAAAGTACCTTTTTGATTAGATTGATTAAACCAGCGTTTGAATGTGTTTTTAGTGTTCTTTTAAGTGTTTGAATGCAGTAAAGTGCTTGCTTTTAGATAACAATTGTGTGTTTTTAGAAGCTGTCAAATTTGAAAAGGTGGTTCTTCACAAGTTAAACTGCCATTTTTTAATCTCCAAATATCAGACATTAAAATGGTTTTTTAGCTTTAGACCAAAGTGCACAATCTCACTTGTTGGTGTTTTTCATCTGTTTTAACTTGTTTTTATTTTTGGAGCTTATTTACCAGCTTAATTTGAGGCCTGCTTTTTGCCTATTTTCTTTCTAGGAAAACTAAAAAATAGCATAGTCATTGTGACAGCCATTTTCACTAGCCTTTTTCTTAGATTGTTTTTGTTTCAAACTCCATTTTCTTTGCTTATACTTGTAGCCTAGAAGCCAGACTTTAAGCTCTTGTAAGCCTTAAGCCAAAAGATTCACTCTAAGAGCTTAAAAATTAAGCCCAAAGAGTCCTCTTTGGCTTTTTGATTGACAATTTTTGGCTAAATGCTCATCTTGCTTATTATAGCTATATTTTCTGTATTGTATTAGCTACTTAGAGTATTAGTATATTGGGCTTATTAGGTTAGTAAAGCCTATACTAGCTTCTTCGGTTTGTCTTAACTTATTTGAGCTTATTTGCTCTTAGTGTCAAAATTTTAATTGTTTTAACCTTATTCTAGCTTTTTTGACTATAATGCTTATTGAGTCATACGTCTTAAGTTTATCTCATTTAGTTTTTTAGGATAACTTATTGCTTGCTTTAGCTTAATTATCATTTTCATTTGCTTATTTGTTTAAAAGAAAGCCAAACAGTTAGTTTTTTTACTTAGAGTAAATTAAGCATTTCTGTCAAGCTTTTTCAGCTTACTTCGTGCTTATTTGTTAGTTATAATTTTTTTTCTTTTTTAAAGTTGCTTATTTTCAGCTTATCTAAAAAGTTGTAAAAAAAATAAAAAAACAAACAAAACAGTTTGAGGATTAGGGGAAGTCCCCCAAGGTGACCAAAGGCTTGAAAATTGGGACCATCAACCCATCGACCAACGATTATAACACATACTCACTATAAAACCGGTGTGCAACAATAGCTCTCACATTCCGTAGTTATTTATGTGCACAATTAATTATATAAGGGCTTTATAGCCCAATAAGCCCATAAGCTGTTTTAGCTTATTTTAACTGCTTTTTCGAATAGCTTTTTCAACTTTCTTATTTTTCCTAGGTTTAAAATAGTTTAAATTAATTTTCTTAATTTTTCTAGATTTTATTAATTTAGTTTAGTATTTTTAATAATTAATTTTCATTAAAATCGTTTTTAATTCATAATAAATTATAAAAAAATCAAAAAAATATAATTCTTCTTTAGAATTTTTTTTATCATATTGCACATAGGAAAAATAGATTTGCTCTCGTAGGGTCATTTTTGCAAAAGTTTCATTTTTTTTAAAAAACGAGATTTGTTCCCGTTCACGTTTTTTGTGTTTTAAAGCTCAAATCAACTCCGTTTTCGTTCTAGTTTTCTTTAATCTTACTTTTTAGTCAATTAGAGTCTATTAAAAGTGAAAAAAATTTCATTTAGGTTAAATTTTGAAAATTTAGGGTTTTTAGTCAACATTTTTAGATTCCCGTTATCGTTATTATAGCTTAATTTTGTGCCTTTTATCATTTTGTTAGAGTAATATGAATTAAATCATTCTCCGTAGATTTAGAAATCCAATTCAAATCTCTTCCATTCAATCATCAAATGTTCAATCCCAACTCTCGACTCTTTCCCCAATTCACTCTTCGTTGGGGATAATACACTCAGACCCCGGTAATTTCATATACTATTATGTCCGGTTTCATTGATTTTGTGGATTTTGATCCTTTTATATATATTTATATATAAAGGGTGTAATCCATTATTTATCAAATTTTTGGCGCCGTTGTCGGGGATGAGTGTAAGCGTTTGTCGTTTCGAAGTTTGACAATTTGTGCTTTGAAGATCCTTCCCCTTGAAGTTATTTTCTTTATAAAAAAAATAAAAAAAAATAAAATAAAAATAAAAACATAAAAACATTGTCTTAATCAATAATAAAAAAATCATCAAGTTGGTAAAAGAACACCAACATATAATACTTTCAACTGAAGTATTATCCATCAATAAGTTCCCGAACTAAAGAATCAAAAACTTACATTTTTGTTTCACATAAATGCGAGTACGGTTCACCTTTGAGAAGATAAACAAACATCAAAGAGGGGTATAAGGCGGGTTGTTCCTAAGAACTACGACCCAAAAAAAGCCTAAATGAAAAAGTTTTTAATAAGCTTCGCGCTTTCCTATCCCTCCGCCTCCTATTGTGCGTTTTTCTTTTCGAAGAGTTACCGAGAAGCTTGTTGATTATTAGGTTTAAGTTGTCTTATCTCGTTGTCCGTTATAAAAATAAATTGTGAATTCATTGTTGATAAACCAAAAAGAACCAAAAAAATTAGTGTAAAATTTCTTTTTATATTTTAGTGCATGTGCACTCATTCTCAATCCCGTAATCTTAACCGTTAACAACAACAAGCCCCACCGGCTTTTGTTGAACCATTTAGTCTTGAAGAACCAATTGAAAATCCAGCTAGCATAGCTACTTCCATATAGCTCCCGTAAGTTACGAGGATATAACTCGTACTCATAGGCTCAATTGCTGAAAAAAAAAAAACAAAACAAAACGACGTACCCCAACCGAGGGTTACGAGGATTCCATCGTTGTGCCCGAAATCACCGCGGACAACTTTGAGCTTAAGCACGGTTTGCTTACCCTCGTTCAAAACAAGCAATTCTTTGGACATGACAAAGAAGACCCTCATGCTCACATCCGTTATTTCAACAAGATCACTTCTACGATGAAGTTCCCGAACGTCCCGAGTACGTCGGTAAAGCTTATGCTTTTCCCATTTTCCCTCGAGGGGGCCGCCCGGATTTGGCTTGAGAAAGAACCCCCTCGATCGATTCTAACATGGGATGATCTTGTTTCGAAATTCATCAACAAATTTTTCCCTCCTTCCAAAACAACAAATCTTCGAAATGAAATCACGAGATTTCAACAAAGATTTGATGAGACGTTTTATGAGGCATGGGACCGATTCAACGATCTTCTTCGGGCATG
The DNA here is from genome assembly GCA_026074375.1 of Tanacetum coccineum. Classification (NCBI taxonomy): domain Eukaryota; kingdom Viridiplantae; phylum Streptophyta; class Magnoliopsida; order Asterales; family Asteraceae; genus Tanacetum; species Tanacetum coccineum. The sequence continues at coordinate 18,573 of BQNB010121765.1, forward strand.
TCCACATCATGGATTTTCGGAGTTACATCAACTCGATACTTTCTATAATGCTTTGAACTCTAATGATCAAGATTCGTTGAATTCCGCCGCGGGTGGTAACTTTTTGGATAAAATGCCCCGTGATTGCCTAAGAATCATTGAAAGCAAATCCAAAGTTCGTAATTCACGTAACAAACCAGTTGTTGCAAAAGTGAGTTCGAGCTCTTCTACCCCCGGTATTTCTCCCGATGTTGCCGAACTGAAAGATATGGTGAAAGCTTTACTTCTTGATAAGAAATCCCAAGCTCCCACTCCCGTGAAAGCGGTCGAGGAAAGTTGTGTTACTTGTGGTGGTGCTCATTCTTACCGAAATTGTCCCGCCACCAATGGCAACGTTTATCGTGACAATATTCAAGAGTACGTCTCTCAAGCCGCCGCAGCTAACTACAACCAAGGAAATACCGGTTACCGAGCCCCGATTGCTAATCAAATTCGACCTCCCGGTTTTCCTCCCGTTCAAAACAATCAAGGAAATAATCAAAACCGTTACAACCAAAACCGGGGGAATAATTACAACCATGGACCAATCCACCAACCCCCGGTTAATCAAGGACAAATTTATCGACCCCAGGTTATTCAACCTCCGGCTTACCAAGCTCCACCTTACCAAGCTCCGGCTCCTCAAACACAAGGTGTGACAAAGACCGATTTTGAAAGCTACGTCAAAGCCAATGATGCGGTTATGAGAAACATGCAAGACCAAAATCAAAACTTGCAAAATCAAAATGACCAATTTAACGGACATGCTTTCAAAATTCGTGAATGCCAATACCGCTTCATCTTCGGGTACGGGTTTTCTCTCGAGTAACACCGTTACTAACCCGAATGAAGACTTGAAGGGTATTACTACCCGAAGCGGTGTTTCTTATCAAGGACCCACGATTCCTACTACTTATTCTTCTCCTAAAGTAGTGGAGCGTGAAACCGAGGTCATAAAGGACACGATGCTTCCTACTAATAACGGAAGTACCAAAGACGTCTAACCTCCGGTTGTCCAAGTTCAACCTCATTTACCAAATTCTGAGCCCGTTGTTATTTCCGTTAGTGCTCTGATGCCTAACTTGAAACCAACAATTCCATATCCTTTAAGGCGTAATGATGAAAGGAGTCGTGAAAAAGCTAACGACCAAATTGAGAAATTATATGAAATCTTTAAAGATATGAGTTTCGAAATTAGCTTAACGGATGCTTTGATTCTTATGCCTAAATTTGCCTCGACTCTTAAAGCCTTGATTGATGTTTACGAAGGAGAACTAACACTTCGTGTTGGAAAAGAAGCCGTAACATTCAATCTTGATCAAACTTTTAGGTACTCCTCTAATTACGATGATATGACGGCGAACCGAATCGACGTCATTGAATTGGCTTGTGAGGAGTATTCTCAAGAAGTTCTCGGTTTCTCCGATGTGATCTCGAGTTGCAATCCCACTCCTTATTATGACCCGATAGTTTCTACCTCTTCTCCGACTCTCACTCCCTTCGAGGATAGTGATTTTTTTCTTCTTGAGGAAGCCGATGCTTTCCTCGCTCTTGATGATGATCCAACTTCACCGGAAGTTGATGACTCTTATTATCACCTGGAGGGGGATATTCTTCTTCTTGAAGTATATCTAAATGATGATCCATCACCCCCTCCCAATTAAGGAAATTATTTGCCTGAAATTCAGAAAGAACTTAAAGTTTTTGAAGCTAAAACTGATAAATCTTCAATTGATGAACCTCCCGAGGTCGAACAAAAGGACTTACCTCCTCATCTTGAATACGCATTTTTAGAGGGTGATGATAAGTTGCC